>JAJIZL010115219.1:0-11551 GCA_023969395.1 Amblyomma maculatum | reverse complement strand
ACACACACACACACACACACACACACACACACACACACACGCACGCAGTAATAATTTACATGTCGTTGATGATTTGCTGTTCATCATTTGCAGACCTCGGGAACCCTTGATGAGCATATGAGTATGAAGCTGAGGTGAACTAGTGTAAACTGACTTTCAGTTACTGCGTGATAACGCGACCGCGTTTAGTGCCCCGTTCAGCTGAAAACTGGGACCCGCAGACACGCGGGAAGAGAAAATTGATTGGTCGAGAAAGTCGTGACGACACTGGGAATTGAAAGCGCTTAAAACTTGAGATAAATTTTAATTATTTAGGTTACAACATGGCTCAAGCGTTAGTATGGCATGTAACAGTCCCAAACAAACGAACTGCGGTGAAAAAAAAAAAAAGAAGCAATTAGGTGGGAATTGAGCCTATGAACCTCCCATGATTAGTCCTATAAAACCCCGGCCCTCAGTCACTAGCGGATGCGGAGCAAACTGACCGCGGTGGCAGTCAGACCTGTGACGCAGGGGGTGCTAAGAATGCCTGGCTCCGCTGGACAGGCCGCCATTGGAAACTGACCCTGGCAGCGTTTAATGCTAGAACCCTAGCTAGTGAAGCTAGTTTAGCTGTGCTGTTAGAGGAACTAGAGGGTATGAAATGAGATGTCATAGGGCTTAGTGAGGTTAGGAGGCCGAATGAGGCATATACTGTACTGAAGGATGGGCATGTACTGTGTTATTGAGGTTTACCGGAGAGGCTAGAACTAGGAGTAAGTTTCCTTGTAAATAAGTATATAGCGGGTAATATAGATGAATTCTATAGTATTAATGAGAGGTTGGCAGGCATTGTAATTACGCCTAATAAGGTGCATAAACTGAAGGTTGTACAGGCCTACGCATCTACATGTAGTCATGATGACCAGGCAAAGCTTCTACGAAGGTGTAGAATTAGCAATGCGGAAAGGAAAGACGTAGTATACTGTACTAATGGGTGACTTCAATGCCAAGGTAGGGAAAAATCAGGCAGGAGACCAGACAGTGGGTGACTATAGAATTGGTTCTAGGAATAGCAGGGGGGAGGTACTAGTTGAGCTTGAAGTGCGCAATAACTTGAGAATCATGAATACCTTCTCCACTAAACGAATGAACCTGAAGTGGACATGGAAAAGTCCTAACGGGGAGACCAAAAATGAAATTTTCATACTGTGCTCTAACTCGGCATTATGCAGGATGTTGAGGTAATCGGGAAAGTGCAATTTAGTGACCATAGGATGGTAGGGTCTTGAATCTGTACCGTCCCGTTCAAATCTGAAGACGGGACGGTGCAGATTGGTAAGAAGGAAGTCCATCAACGAATTAGCAGTGAGGGGGATGGCAGAAGAGTTCAGGATCTCGCTACAGAATAGATATTCAGCTTTAACTGAGGATGACGACATTAGCCTAGAAGCAATGAAGAATATTTCCAGAGATATCATTAGTGAGTGCGTTGTAAAAGTAGGCGGTAGGATAGTTAAAGAGGATACCGGTAAGCTATCTAAAGAGACGAAATATCTTGTTAAGAAATGCCAATGTATAAAAGCCTTCAATCCGACAGCACGGATATAACTGACAGAGATGTCAAAGCTAATCAATAAGCGCAAAGTGGCCGATATAAGAAAGTATAACATGGAGAAAATTGAGCATGCTGTAATGAACGGGGAATCCTTGAAGCGCTGTCGAAAAAATGGGGCATAGGCAAAAATTCGATGCATGCGCTAAAGGACAAGGCAGGCAACGTCATCACGAATATGGACAAGATAGTCAAAGTAACCGAGGAGTTCTATATTGATCTCTACAGTGATATTGATTCTACAGCGGAGAATTGTGACAGATACTGTGCCTTTTCTATCCTGTAAATCAATTTCAAACGCCGCTGATGCCTGCTGTGCTAACTCCTCCTAGACATCTGGGTCTGCTTATGTTTGATGTGTGGTGCGGCGTTCGAGGAAGCGGCAAATGAAAGGGCGCACGGACGCCTAGATCAGACGCCCGGTGGGGTCAGCTTCGCATATGCATGAATCTACTTGCGACGTCGTGACCTGTCGTGACGGTACATCGCGCGTCCCTTGTCGAGCACAACCAGCCTTTCATCGAACGCATTAAAGTTAACCGGCGTTGTATAATTCGTCTACACGAAAGAAAATGCGCAGTGTCTTTCACTCGCGGAATCTCGCTATCATTCTCACTGTAGACAAGGAGAATTATGAATAGCGGTTTACGATCAGGGGCGTCGCGCAGTGGTAAAGCGCTGGGTTGGGGATCCAAGGGATGGAGGTTCGATTGCTCGGTGGAAGGCAAGGCTTAATAATTTTTTAAGTATCGATTTAATGGTGATTCAACATAAGGCTTCTGGTTGGTCGCTTCGAATTTGGCGGCTGGTGACGTCCCTTCCCTGTCGACCAATCAGGTGCGCCGCTCGCGTGAACAGCTTTTGTCGACGACAGTATGAAGCATTAAAGGCTTTCGCCTTAAAAGGTTTTATGCAATGAGACACGAACTCTCCGGTATACTATTCACAGCTTAGAGAAGTTATTCAGAGACTGCTGGCGTGCCTTAATACCATCCATCCAAAGAACTTTTTTCGGAAGTATAATATTCTGTCAGTGTTCTCCTTCTTTGAATATAGGATCATATTAACTTATAAATATTTATACAAATTAAATGACCGTGTTGTTATAGCTCTTGCAAAGTTAAAATAAAATATCCGAGAGCGACAAACTGACATAAAGAAAAATACCAATACCATGTACGTATGCTTACACTCAGTCGTTATGCTACACTGTACCGAGACTATTAAATAAATTACATGCTCCTGGAGTTGATCCAGTTAAAGAAAGTAATCGCCAAATTAACCTTTTTTGCCGTGAGCACCTGTAATGGTCCAAATATTGTTTCAGGCATTCTTACCTTGTACTGTTTTACTTTAAATTGTGAACTGAAGGGTGTTTATTTTTTCTATGTTTTTGCTTTGTGTTGAATTGAGTGTCCTATTTTGTTAAGTTCAAAAATTATGTTACATATAATTTTATGTATAGATTTGCTGTACAGGTTGTAGACCAATTTGCCTCCTCTCTGTTGTCCTGCCAATTATTGTAACGGGGACAGGGCCCCGTCAAGCTGTTACCACAGCTTTTAGTCCTGGCTTCTTCTTTCCCTGAAGGAAAGAAAATAAACCTGACCTGACTTGGCTTGACTTGGAATAGGAACAGTTAGATATAAGGGTCGATGGGGAATACCTCAGTAATCTGCGATTTGCTGGTGACATTGCCTTGCTAAGTAACTCGGGGGATGAACTACAAGGAATGATTGATGACCTAGACAGGAAAAGTAGAAAGGTAAGATTGAAAATCAACATGCAGAAGACTGAGGTAATGTTCAACAACTTCGGGAAGGAACAGCAGTTCACAATATGTAGCGAAGCGCTGGAAGTAGTAGGCGAATATGTCTACTTAGGACAGGTAGTAACCGCATATCCAGACCATGAAAGGAAATAACTAGGATAATAAGATTGGAGAGCGCATTTGGCAAGTATTCGAGCTTACCGGTATAGCTCAAGAGGAAAGTATACACAATAGTTGCATCTTACCTGTACTCACCTAAGGTACTGAAACGTGGAGGTTAACGAAAAGGGTTCTACTTAAGTTGAGGACAACGCAGAGGGCTATGGAACGAAAAATGGTAGGGGTAACGCTAAGAGATAGGAAATGTGCAGAGTGGGTCAGAAAATAACTCGAATTCATAATATTCTAGTGGATATCAAGAAGAAATGGGCATGGGCAGGGCATGTAGTGCATAGATGGGACAACCGATGGTCGCTTTGGGTAACAAGTTGAATTCCTGAATTATTTTAACCTGTATATATGCATATATACACGTACACACTACTTAGTGTTTGAGGTAGCACTCATTGCGAGGTTGGAGCGGCAAAATCCACCGCTCGTTGCTTGACCTTCTTGAGGTGAAGCATGGCATACCCGCGATCTGCATAAGCACTGGGCTTTCCGGCGCAATCAGAACTAACAGGTATGATAGTTACGTGCCTTGGCAGTTTTCATTAGTCAACGAAACACCTATGATAAAACAGCTAAACCTCAACTCCAAATCAATAACCAGGCAATGAGATAAAGCGCGGCTAATTTTTTAAAAATCTGACAGCCCAAGGTATATCTCAAACATGAAAGTTGAAGACAATTGGGCAGCATTGATTTCTCAGCCAAACATTTGGAAGGGTGTCGCTCGGGACGTTCTCGTTGCCGACGGGCTCTCGTCTCGCGATACAGCTTCCCTGCAGGAGTTAAGAAACATTTCTCACTTTCTTATGATGGTGTTTTAGGTGGGTAGAGACTTGTGCATTGTGTGCTTCAGGGAAATACCTAAAACTATGCTGCTATCATCCTGTGCCGCTAATCTACTCGGTCACTGTTGGCTTATTGGTGCACTAAGTGACTGGCCCCACACTTAACGTATATCCTGACTATGGCAGCTTTTCGGGCCGTGGGCGAAGCAACAGACCAAGGACTGCATGTGCACGTATACGAATAGTTGACTGTCGCAGCTGGGAAGACGTGTCCAAGTGATGAGTTAAAAATCTCAAGTTGGACCTTGGGCTTATCTAGCAGCCTCAATCGACAGCATTATATAGCGTGACCATTTGGTGCAGAACCACGAAAACGGGGCATTGAATGCAGCGCCACTTTTGTTTACATCTGCATTCATGTGCCAGTCATAGTTATTTTTTGTTTTTGAAGTAGTGATGTCATTGTTGCGAAAACGTTTGGTTTTGCTCATAGTAAGTGAAACACATACTTTCCTGCCACTTTTTGTGCCGCGTGAAAAGTGCCACAATAAAGATTAAACTGTTAATTATGTAGGTGAGCTTGCGGATCTGACGGGTTAATTTTCGTATACAACCACCTGTCACTCAAAAGGCTTATACTTGAGCCAAGTCTAACTCTGCTCGCCGCCTGGCTTCCCTTTGGTTGAGAGCCCACTCCAGACCCGCCAGTTTTCTCACGTTCGCGCGAAAGCTGTTTGGGTCTCGTGATGCCTCCGCGTCTATGTAAACACTCTCCGCTCGTTTAGTTCTCAATGGCTCAAGAACATCCGGGTTGCGAATTCTTTTTCATTGTGCGGAATGTGCGCGCGTGTGTGCACAGACCAACTTGCCTATGCGCTGGGCCCGTGGGTAGTCAGTGCGCCGCGCGCGGAAGACACGAAAAGCGTCGTACTGTAGTGACACAGCCTACTACGATACTTGGGATTGTTTCTGCGGCATCCCGAGTAAACGAATTCCAGCGCTACTTCGAAGAGAGGATTTTGATGCCGCAGTAGGGATGCACGCTTTCACGAACCTCTTCGAAGGAAATTTAACGGCGCTGCCATCGGCCTAATCCTGGTTTTAGTGTCGTTGTGGAGCAGCTGATGGACCAAATCGATCTCCGAGTACAATAAACACAAAGCAGATAACGCCCGTATCTCACACACAGACGTCTCACGTATATATGCAATTCTACAGGGCCTACAGGAGAAGGGAACAGTATGAGAAAGTATGAGCAGGAATCCAACTTCCCGCTTATCTTTCAATGGTTTTCATCTCCCAACAAGCAGCCTGTTCCTCTTTGGTGTATGAGGAAGGCAAATGGCGGCCGCATGAACGATATGTTGTACAAAGAGCGCATCGAGTTTGCTTTCTACCCTTCCTAGCTTTCTACTCGCGGTCTCTCTCATTGGCAGGTCCTTCACGATGTCCGTATACGACAGGCGCGCAAGGATAAACATTCTGTCAGGTCCCGCGGACAGAGTGGCATCCAAGCCAGAGAGTGCTCCGTCTGACGTCACTTGGCGCAAGTAAAGCAGTCGGATCTTTCCTCTCTCAGCTCTTCATCGCAAAACGACTGCGGGTCCAGGGCATGTTGAGCTTTAATGCGCCTTCAGACAGAGTCAGTGACGTTCACCTGCTTCTCTTGTCACCTTGCGCCAGGCATTAATCCCCCGCCAGCTCTGGGCTAAAAAAGAGACTGGACTCTTCGGAAAGAGGGATTGCTCCCATGCGAAAACAAAGACTCTCTATAATCAATACCCTCGCTGAAGAGACATGGAGAGATGTGAAGCGAAACTTTCGCCCTCTGGTTATACGGGACTGCGGTGCCCACACACCGCTGTTAGGGCGCTGCGCTGTCCTCTTCACACGGGTAACTCCGAGACGCTTCTTGACGATATTATCGAAACGAGCTTGGCCGGTGGAAAGCGCATGCAATGAAGTGGTGAAACCAGATAGGCTTTCGAAACAGGACCCTTTTCGATTGGCATCACGATAAGAGTAGTGGTTTGACCGGAGGTTATAATTTTCTTTTTCCCGCAATGAGGCTTCTAGTAACCAGTAAGTAACGCCCAGCGTCAAGATCACTTCCAATCCTGTTCCTAGCGATGGGCCATGGGCAGCAGCAGTAAGGTTTCGCTATCTCGTTACCTATTTCCGAAAGTGCGTTCATGTTGACACAGTGGTGCTCGACCGTCAGTAAAGCCAACATGGTTATTTCTGGCAGTTTCCATACCGCATGTCGCCTCGTGCTCGTATCCACGAACAAGCTGCACTACCACACACTGAGGTGCTGTTACCGCTGACAACGGTCTTTATTGTCGTCTCTAGTATGCTGCGATAGAACTGATGAGGGCGAAGGGTGGCATTTTTATCTGTCGCCGGACAAGACGAATGCGACATTTTAACAGCAAATAGAAGTTGCTGCTACACTCACAAGGCAGACAGTTAACCTAAAGACCGAGGTCCTGACCCATCACCCATTATAGTTCATACTGCACTGTCAAAATATATCGCAGAAGTCATGCCCTACAGACACTGCAAAATTAGTCGCAAATAAAAGACGACTATAAATTTCTATTTTTAAGAAGCTCAGAAATGATTACACGTTCAGAAGACAATTTCTGTTTCTTTCATTGTCATTGACTTTCCGTGATGGTACTATTTCTATTCGGCTTATTACTGCCTGTAAGGAACATCAAACACTTTCTTTTAGTTTAGTTAATTCCTATCCTCTTCTTTTACATGACAACATTTTATCCGTTTTTGTCTGACTGCAGCAATATTGCATATATGCATATATATGTAATTTCCATTGGGTGAGGGAATTGCACTTCCGATGGTAACCACTTGCCTGGCTCAACTATAACTTCAAATAAATTTTGTTATTTTAAGTTGGTCAGAGAACTTCTCATTTTTATTCTTTGAACTCGGTTACGTTACATCCACTTACAAGTTGTGGACACTTTATGACCGACTACGGCGTACTTTCTTTTCAAAGATGGCAGTGGGGCCAGCGGCTCTGTCAAGCTATAACTGAAGAGAGTTTTTACTCTGATCTCCGGTGTCGTGTATGTTATGTGAAACAAATAATGGCATTATTGTTGTTATTATTTATGGCAGAGAAAAATGTACATGTAAATTTTCCCACTACTAGATTCAAATTCTTGACGTTCACATCAAGAAGCACTTGCCGCGCCACCGTCCAAAGTGAATGGCGGTGGTTGCACAGCCCCCGGGATCTGCGAAGAAAATTCGGTGCCGACGCAAGCCCAGACCTCTTGCGTCGGCTAGACGAAAAAAGCTGAAGAAGACAACCTGCCGTTTAGTGTAAAAATATGTGCGCACTATCTATTCGTACTCTCTGTTGTGAGGTTTCCGAAGTCCAAGCGTCTTCGTACAACAGAACTTCGCAACCATAACTGGCTAAGGAGGGTGGTTGACCGTGCCGTGTTTTGACCGCAATCAACATTAAGTCATTAAAACAAACAATGAAGTCGTTTAATCTGTCTGCGGTTGCAGCGTGCACAAAGTTGGCGTACAGACTTATCGCTGCCAAGTGTCCATGTCTCCAATTTGCCAGTTGCAAGACTTTTCTATATTCATTACTCTGTACATTCGCGCCTTCCCTTTCTTCCTTGTTGTTCACTATAATAAAACACGGGCGGCGCTGAAGTATTTAGCCACAGACAATGCGGAAGGCTGAGAGCAAACGACAGCCTCTTTATACATTCGCAAGTTGTTGCTCCAAATGCAACTTTGATGAGACGACGATCCTCCCTGACCTCAATCATGGCACGTATATCAACCGATGTGTTTTTCTCAGGAAAGGCGTGCCTGCGTGCATCCTATCTGTTTTCAAGCATCGGACATGGCCTGATGCTTCCGTGGCGTCGCCGTTGTCACTAATACGGGATACGCCCACAGATTTTAGCATAACGGGTTATTTTCGAGCTTAAAAAAAACAAACAGTGCACCAGCAGAAGGGAAATTTTGCATTCTCAGAGTCATTATCGGCTCCCTAATAGCAGTGCTTCAGTGCATTTTTTTTTCTGATAAGGATATAAAGGAAAGCCCCAGTTTCGCTCGCCAGATACAGGGGTAAGGCGAAAATTAAACCCTCGTCATTTTGCCCGCGCCGTTTAAGGCGCACGAACGCACCCTTCTTAAGACAAGGCACTTGAATTAGGGAACGCGAGGTGAACAGAGGTGAATTAGGTATCTCATCGCTGTTTTTATTTTATCCTTATGTCAACATGATCTTCCAGTGGTGTGACGCGTGCGGATGAAACTGCCTTTGCACTCTGCGAGCCACATCGTGGTAATTTAGCGTGCTTTATTCGGCTAGTGACGCCAGCGTCGTGATACTAATTTTTCTGTCGTTGTTTTGGTGAAATTATGTGTTAAAATCGGACATTTTAATAGGGGCTAACTTCATTTCACCAAATGTGATAGATTGTATGTATAATATATTGTAGTGTCAGCATATATATATTTTGCGGTCATGTGGTCGATCAGATGCGTGAACAACAATCGAAGAAGGTACTGCGTCTTTATGACAACGGTGATGCCGCCGTTTGTTGGCGCATAGCGTTCAGCATTGAGTCGCATGCCCAGAAATTTTAGCGCAAATGATCAAGAGATTTGGAACGTAATTTTTTACATATTGTATAACTCCGCCATAACAATCAGGACATCCGCAGATTCTTCCTGGTTAGGTTTTCAGCTTTTTCAATTTATTTTGAGGAACGCGACCCTCTCGGTTTATACTCCAGACCTAACTACCCGCTGCAAGGACAGGAAAACTTTAAAAACAAATTTTTGCCTTACGTTGGAAGCTCAGACCATTCCCATCCTCATGTACGTACATTATACTATAAGATAAGACATTTCTTGTCTCACAAAGAAAATCTGTCCCAGAAAGCTGGAATTTAAAGAAGTAGGAGGTGTGGAATTGTCACACTTACAGCCAGCGTCAGCGAATGAAAAATTGGCGATGCGATTATTAACAGGCTTGTTCAGGAAGCGGTTTTGAGCATGTTAGCCGCTCACATAGAAATAGTTTGAGGTTGTTGCTATAGCTACTGGTCATTACCCTTGAGCAATCGGCGGGGATTGGTCCACTATAGTGACATTTGCATATAACTGAAATCTGGAATTAAAGCACAGATCAGTAACCTGGGCGATGGGCATTGCCATGGATTATGCAGTCAACTTCAGCAGACAATTGCCTAATTCCTATCTCTCGGGGTTAGAGTCCCGAAACCTCTACTTTCTTCACCCTCGTCGTCTATCAGCAATTAGATGCTCATTTAGACTCTAAAGCGTTTCTGAAAACAATGTAAAAGTAACAAACGTAGAGGGAAGGCGGCAATGATTTCGGTGCACTTAATTGCATTTTGTCAACGCTTCCCTCATCAGTTGCTGCCGCTTTCGGGCTCTGTTCCACGGTTTCTACGGCTATTTATTTATTTTATTTATTTATTAGATACTGCAGACCTTGCTCAGGTCCAAGCAGGGTGGTAAAATACAACAATATTACAAGTGAACAATGCATCAATCAATGAAAACAGGCAATAGCGAGTCATTCCAATCTGCAATTGTTCGGGGGAAAAACGAAAATTTGAAGACATCCGTCCTTGCAAAATAAGGTGTTAGTGAATTCGGATGATGGTGTCGAGTAAGCCTAGATGTTGAAAGAGACAGATAAGATGAAGAGCCAAATGCTAAATTTCCTTTGCAAAGCATGGAAAGTAACCGCAATCGTAAGTCTTTCCTTCTATGTTCAAGAAGTTCAATACCATTATCACGCATTATTTCTGAGGGAGAGTCGTATCGAGAGAATTTGGAATAGATAAATCGTACTGCTTTTCTCTGTACCCTTTCGAGACATTTAATATTTTGTTTTGTAAACGGGTCCCAAACTACACACGCATATTCAAGTTTAGGTCTAATTAAGGAATAATAGGCAAGCAATTTTACGTTAGGTGGAGCACTTTTAAGCTTGTGCCGCAAAAAATATAATTTACGCAGGGCCGAAGAACAGATATTATCAATGTGTAAATTCCATGATAAATTGTTAGCAATTGTGACACCCAAGTACTTATAATTGCTTTGTTCCTGCAAAGGCAACGAATAGGCAATGAATAGTCCAGTGTCCACTGAGTCAAGACGGCGAGGCCGTCGTCTGCTATGAGTCTGTGGATATGTTCGTAGAGTAAGTAATCCCCTGGCCACTCAGTATTCCGCCATGGTAAACAATTTGGATGTCAGTCTTGGGGTTACTTGATAACTTCTTGTCATAATGATTGTCTCGCTGGGCGTTCTTAACAAGAAACTGGCCTGAACATTTCTTCGGATGATGTACAAAACATGCGAGAAACAATCCTATAGGCCATCATCTGCGATGGCCTTTACGCTGTACACTCTCCAGTGGCCTTCTGCTTGTGCGCGATGCCACTTCTTGAGCAGGGCGACAAGTCTTGCACCAAAAAGAAGACATCTCATCTACGAGATGCTTCTCCGGCTGAAGTGTCTTCAAAGGCTTTGAGCGAAAAGAATGACGTGGGGCAAAGAAAGGTCTGGAAGTTCAGACCAGTGCTTTAAGCATTTTCTTTGACTGCTCCATTGCTTCATAAAATCTGCAACACTGCTAGAACAAGCATCACGGCGGCCTGCCCGTAAAATGGTATTTTATTTAAAACGTAACAATTTGGCAGCGTTGAACTTGATGCCGCAGTTCCAGGCCGATGAGAGCCGTGATCCCGCGATACTGTATACTCTTCGCTGAGGCAGATTCATAACTGTAAACCGAAATCGAAAGTTCTCGCATCGAACAGTAAATTTTTCATCAATGAAAAACTCCCCTACTATCGAGTCGGCTGCCGTTCCCACTGTGGCCTTTCAAAGAGGAAACAAAGCCTTGCGGCAACGTTCTCGTCGACGAGGCTTTAAAATATCGACGGCACTGTGCTCAGCGCATCCTTAGTGCTTCAGTGGTTTTAAAAGAAAAAAAAAGATGTGCATCTTGGTGAGACAATCCCGTCGACTAGGGAGAGCGTGCCCAAAAGTCGCTGTTTTAAACGGTTCCATTGTTTTTTAAAACCGCGTTTTTTTTTTTTTTTTGATCGACGTCTTTGGGTTTACACCAAAACGTACTCTGCCTACTCGTAGATTCCATAGCTCACAATGAATTGTCGACTTGTTTGC
>JAJIZL010115207.1:0-10192 GCA_023969395.1 Amblyomma maculatum | reverse complement strand
GCTATAGTTTTGGTGTTTGATATTTCTGAACAATTGAGTATTGTTTTTATGTGGTTGAAATGAAAATCAAAGACGGCGACTTTTTTATATTCGAATCGAATTTGCCCATTTTTTGATATGTTTTCAACTTTGGTCAATGTAGAAGTAATATGAAGAATGAGCACGTACCTCCAGAGTTATAAATATTTACAGCCATAAAGAACAACATCTACGTGATACCGAAAAATAGTGTCAATGGCAACACCTTATTGGATGATGTCAGAATGTAGGGCTAAATATATGAATAGGCTATATAGTTTTATATAAATTGTTATTATTTAAACCATATAATGCAATACCTTTTCAGTCGCTTATGATTCTGAGGTACTGAAGGTTGTTAAGGAAGATTTTAAAAAATAAAGAAGATGGTGTTTTTGTTTTTAGAATAAAATTTGTTCTTTTTTTTGCTGTTTTGGAAATTCGGTCGAATTTTATACAATGCGGAGAACGCACCTAAAAGTATAGAGCCTCAAATGTTGCCTGAAATTAAGAACACGACCTACATTATTAGAGCAAGAAGATTAGTTACAACAACCTAATTCTTCGTGCAAGAATGTAGGATTGAACATCTACTTTTTCGCAGCGCATATTTTGCGAAAACAATTGCTGAAAAAACAATTATTTTTTATAGCTGCCCTAAATTAAACTTGGCATATATTTATTGAGTAAAAATAATGCACGATAAAAAATTTAATGGTAAGCAGGAGAACAAAGTTTATTCTTTTGTGTCGGGACATTTGGGCCGTACACACAAAAATTTTACAGCAAACAAAAAATGGTCATGTGATCTCGATTACCGTTCGTATATGAATACACCCAGCACACCCACCCGTTGGGATTGCGGCTGACATTTCGGAACCTTATGCAATCTCGTAGCATGCTTCGAAAGCCAGTTTCAAAGCGTGAAAAAAAAAGAAACTTTAAAAGTCAGCTGCTTTGCACCAAGCAAGCTGTTTGACACCAGCAGATATGTCTTCTCAACCATTGTATTACGATAACGGGTTCATTGCTTATTTTCTCATTATTACCAAACACACCTTTTTAATGCGTTCTGATGAAGATTTGCATGAAATAAGTCATGACTCATCACACACTTCACTCACACTACTCTGCTGCATGGCCAGTAATCATCTATAAATAATGACCCTAAATTAGTCATGGTGAGCCTTTAGCTGACATGCCTGTTATGACCACACATCTCGTGTCATGCATAGTCATATGGATCACCATACCACATATACACACTCCCAGCTAAGAACTACCAACAAAACACGGGTACCTACACTGCAATCAGCACAAGTGCGTAATCGTACCCCTTATGGAATGCACGACACATACAAGGATTGCTACCACAAATATACAATACACTATAAGTACCAACCGATAGTGATAATCAGAAGAGAACAACAACGTCAGCAACACGTTTCAAATGGTTCCGTATACTTGAGTAAACATATCGGTCGAATGTTATGTAGCTGGCATGCAGAGGTATCCTGTCTGCGACATGAAGAATGCATAATTCGTCTGAAAGGAATACATTGATGTCAGTTGCGATCCCGACGCGTATTAGCAAACCATATCCCGTAGAAGCACTCGAGCAGACGACGCTCTGGCACCTGATTCCTCTGAGCAGCGCCACTAGGTGACAAATAGTGGATATATTGTCTGAAAGAATAAGAACACATTTAAAGGTCGCTATTCCCTTCGTTTTGGCCATGGCGTACCGAAGCTGCACAACAAGATTGATTGTAAATAAGAGTTTGGGGGCCCCCATAAACGTGCAGCGATCGGTGCGCCAGGGTTGTCCCCTCAGCCCTCTGCTATTCTGCATTTACATCGAGACACTGTGTTTAAATATCATGAAGAACGACAAAATTCGTGGCTTCCAATTGCAAGCTGCAGAGGTTAAGCTGCTGGCATATGCGGACGATGTGGCTGTATTCGCAGTGAATCGCGAAGGGGTAATCGAGGCCGTGTCGTCTGTAATAGAATTCACAAAGTTTTCCGGCAGTAAAGTCAATTGGTCAAAGTCCCTGAGGCTTTGGCACGGAGAATGGCCAACGGCGCCCGAGAAGTTCGCAAACATGTCCTGGGTGACAACACCAGTAAAGTACTTGGGAGTCCCACTAGATAGTTATCGCGATAGCGAATCGTACTGGAGGGCACAGATTCAAACCATGCGGGAAAAGGTGGAGGGTTCGAAAGGGCAACAATTGTCAGTTTTCGCCAGGGCCACAGTGTGCAATATGTTTTTTATGTCGAAGCTGTGGTACGTGTTGCAAGTGTTGCATTGTGCAAGGATGAATGTACAGAGACTGCACCGGATATTTGCCATTTTCGTGTGGGCAGCAGAATGGGAGCGATGTAGCCGGACAAGTTTGTTAGGCGGGTGAAGGACGGTGGACTGGGTTTGGGGCATTTGTTTCTACGACAGATTGTCAGCAGATTTCTTTTTGTTCGCGATGTAAGAGATCCATTTTTGCGTACTGTGTGCCGATTAAGGCTCGGAAATGCACTGCCGGACTTTGTTGTCTCGACCGAAAGTGTATCGGGACGCATTTTTGGTTATTTTAGAGAAGTTGTCGCTAGTGTGCGATTCCTGTCTTTTCGATTTTCTTATGAATATTTATCTTGTGTTAGAAGGAAGAAGCTGTACAAGTATTTGTGTGACGTAGTTCTTCCCATACCAATATACAGGGCCTTATACAGTGGAGTACCAGGACGCGACGTACTTAAGCGGGTGAAGGCGATGCAGGTGCCGTCAAATGCAAAAACTTCTCTAATTTACACAAGGAAACACTGCCAGTAAAGAAGTTCTTGGAAAGGAAGAATTTATTTTTACCTTGGGGTTCGCATTGCTTAATTTGTAAACAGCCAGAAACTATAGACCACGTTTTCCTACATTCTTGGGAAGGGGTATACTTTTGGGATATTTTACAAAGGACTTTAAAAAAGGAATTTTCATTAGACTCGCATGGTATTAGGTACTTGCCAGTAGAGAATGAGGATAGGGTGCCATTTGACCTTGTTATGCTAATGGCCCTCCACTGTATTTGGCGCTCGAGAATGGCAGGATACCATTGCGATCCTGACGCACGGCCAGCACGGATCTTTTTTCGGGAAGGCATGAATAGATATATTGAAATTCAGAAACTTGCTCCTGAAGCTCCCGAGTGGCTCGGAAGATTGGAGCCATTAGTGACCCTAAGAGAATTTTAGCATGACGACGCCACAGCCCACCTGGCTGATTATTGTATTATTGAATGCTCATTGTGCCCTGTAAGTGGTTTTGTGTATTGTGCTGAAGTCAGTCACTGAAGAAAAAAAAAACGTTTTGGTGGCGAAATGGATTAACATCTCTTTACTGATGCCAATTAAACATGCGTTCGACTCCTGCGTTGTATTTTTTTTCTGAATATTTATTTTTTTGCAATTGCCTTCACTGTAATTATATCCTGCCTACAATGAGATTATTCGGCCAATACGGAGGTCCTGGTAGAAATATTTACAGTGATACAAGCGAACTTTTTTTTTTCCGACAGCTGCTGCCCGGTGCGACGCACCTGATGTCAGCTAGCTCCGCTGCTGAAGGCGTCGCGCAAAGCAAGAAATTAGTTTACGAGATGGGCTTGCCAGTAAAGCGGCGCTAAACTCCGACGTTTTTTACAGCGTTAGCTCGTTCCGAAGCGCCTTTCGCTGGCGCTTCGATGCGAAACCAGCTAGGGCTAGCGACGTCTAGGGTAGGCGGGGAGCGGCGCAGTATGTTTCCGGCGCGCCATCGACAGGCACCGTTGCCGTAAGCCCTGCACTTGTGCAGGCATGCTGTTGGGGCCTGAGTTTAGCAGGCAGTCTCCATACGTACACCGGTGAGGTAATTGTAACATGCACCAACGAAGAAGCCATCGAGTAAAGCGAGCAGAAGCGGAGTTCTTTCTCAGGGCACGGCCGGAAGCGGCGGCGGCGCTGTTCGAGTCCGGCCATGTGTCGTCACTGCTCTTTGCTTTGCCGACTCCACGTCACAGTTGTTTGATGACATCATGTTGTTTACCTATGTACACGTTTTCGTCACAGAGATGTCGATGGCAATGAGTTTTGAAAAAACTGAGTACTTGCCTGGCTTGTTTTTAAAATCAAATTAAAATATCTTCGCGGAAACGTGCGAGGTTGGGATTGCTTGGGGAGCATCTCTGTATAACCAGGAAAGCAATCGTATTCCTTCCGACGCTTCAAAAAATGGTGTCTATACTCCTTTAAGTAACAATCGGTATGACAACAGTTTTAAATGATTATGGGGAAGGTATTACAATTACCTTCCCCATAATCATTTCCTGCCTCGGCGAGTGTATGTCACCTTTCGGTTGCATTCAGAGACATCTTTCAGCAACAATCCCTGTTTACAGTGAGTGTATGTTACCTAAAGGTTACGTTCAGAGAGATCATTCAGCAACAATCGTCTTTTAAATCGCTGAAAGCGTCGTCTGCTCGAGTGCTCCTAAGGGATATGGTTTGCTAATGCGCGACACCGACTTGCGTTGATGAGACGCCTGAACGGCCCCGCCATAGCAACCGCATGCTGCAGTCTTGGCACGCAATTCTATTGTTGGCTACAGCGGGTGATTTTGTGTTGTTTGACTATGTTAATACACACTCTCCGTCGCCGCGCGTCACCACGTGTTTTTGCACGCGCCTCAACGGTGCAGCAGTGGCGAGATAACCGAGTCTGCGATGGTGTGTCGTCATCCTCATCCCCACCAGGTTATGTTTGCTGCCAACGCTAATAAATTATTATTATTATCAAATAATATGACGCTAAATTGCAGTGGCCCCTAATTTGGACATCTCTATTCAAAACACCCGAGGTCTAAGTACTAAGGGATCTGAAGTCTTTTCCAGCGTTTTGGCCAGTTGTTACACCGCTGTTGTAGTTACCGAAACCCGTCTGTCAAGTGATATCTCTTCCATTGGTTTCTTTCCTAATAATTATACTCTGTTTTTAGAAGCGACCGCTCTGAAACTGGACCCAAACAAAGAGGAGGGGGAGTGCTTATTGCTATTGACAGTTCTCTGCAGTGTGTTCGACGTTCCGATCTGGAAACTGTTGAAGAATGTGTGTGGCTTGAGCTCACTTTAAATCGACATGAAAAACTTTAACTTGCAGCTTTCTACATTCCTCTGAGGCTTCCTCCTCCAGCCTATTATGATGTTCTGCTCTCAATCGAACATGTTAAAACTCGTCATAGCAAACACAAACTTCTCATTTTAACCGATTTTAATACTCCAGGTATCAACTGGAACTCATTTATGTCTTCTCAGTATAATCATTACATATTAACTAAATGTAGCACGCTACTTGATTTTGTAGCCTTTAACTCTTTGCAGCAACACAATTTCATTGAGAACTGCTGTGGTAATATTCTCGATATCTGTCTATCAAATCTAGAAAGTGTTCGCGTCTCGAGTTCCGGCATACCACTTACACGGTGTGACATATTTTACCCTCCACTTCTTGTGACAACTTCTGTCTCTGCCTCACCGTCTACTAATTCAGATCGGGCGGGGAATTTGCCCCGTATCGCGTATGCAAGTGGTGACTATGTCGGTCTGTTCAATTTCTTCTCTTCTGTGGACTGGTCCCTTTTAAATGACATTAGTGATGCCGACGGACAAGTCAGTCGCTTCACTGAAATAGTTCTTGATGCTATGCACCAGTACATACCTCTGCATACTCCTACTCGTAGGAAGTTTCGTTTCTGGTTTTCCAGAGAACTCAGAACGGCGTTAAAACTCAAGGAACGGGCCCATCGTAAAGCGAAACGCCCTGGGTTTCACAATTGGGCAGATGAGTTTCGTCGTGTGCGTTCTCTTTGCAAACGCTTATACAAGCGGGACTACGACTCCTATCTTGAGTCTTTAGAGAAGAGTGCCACTAATCGTCCCAGTCAGTTCTGGCGGTACGTTCGCAAGCGTTCCATTAAATCGGACTCCAGTATCAACGTAGTTGACTCTCAGGGGTCGGAAATTCGGGATGTTGCCGACAGTTTTGCCCAACATTTTTCCTCCGTATACAAACCTCCACAGTGCGATTCCGTATGCCCCCCATCTGGCGCACCATATAATTCTTTTCTCTTTGACGAGAAGTTAATAACTGCGAGTCTTAAGCGCCTGATACCATCTTTGTCTCCTGGACCTGATGGCATTCCAGCCGCCATAATAAAAGCCTTCAGTTGTATTTTTCTACAAATACTCTCTGCTATATTTAATTACTGTTTAAAAAATTCTGGCTTTCCTCGCGTGTGGAAAATACCACGCGTGTTTCCTGTCTTCAAGTCAGGAAACAAATCTCACGTTTTTAATTATCGTGCGATTTTTCTTCGATGTGCGACCTCTAAGCTTTTCGAATTAGCTTTGCATAATGTACTTTCCTTCCATCTCAAACATGACATCATGCCGAATCAACATGGCTGCATATCGGGTCGCTCTACTTCAACAAACCTAGTCCCATTTATGACATATGCCGCTTCAGCAGTCCTTCAGAGAGGTCATGTTGACACTGTGTACTTTGATTTGAGAAAAACTTTCGACGTTGTTACTCACTCATTACTACTTGAAAAGTTTCTACTCTCTGGTGTCGAAGCCTCAATCGTAGTGCTCCTACGTAACTATCTCCTTAATCGCTTCTGCTTTGTCAGTGTCAATGGACAGACTTCTTTCGTTTACCCTGCAACGAGTGGAGTTCCTCAAGGTTCAGTAGTAGGCCCGCTTCTCTTCTCTGTTTTTATTAATGGCGTTTCCTCCGTCATCAAGAAGTCCTGTTTTCTTCTTTCTGCTGATGATATAAAAATATTCAAGGTCATACATTATTTTCAAGATTGCTTGTTGTTGCAATTGGCCATATCTGCTTTTTCTGATTGGTGTGCGAAGAATCGACTGACCCTCAATTCTTCCAAAACTAGGGTTGTCTTATTTACTCGTAAAACACAGCTTTCTATACCATTATTATGCGAATGCTGTGCTGTTGGACAGGGTTGATGAAATGAATGACCTTGGTGTACTTTTTGGCCGCACCCTTAGCTTCTCTCATACTAAACGCACTGCTCAGGGGGCTATGAGGACACTAGGATTCGTCTGCAGACTTTCGAGAGAGCTCCGTACTCCAATTTCATTCCTAAAGCTATACCTGTCCATATGCTTGCCGCTTTTGGAGTGCGCGTCGGTGGTTTGTAGTGGCACACTTAAATCGAACTGAAAGAAGGTTGACAGAGTACAGCAAACATTTTTACTGATATTTCGATATCGCTTTCCTTGCTCAACTTCGTCCTCTCGCTCCACCAAGAGTGCCTCTTGAATCTTCCTTTTCTTAACGGCCGTCGTGTCTGAGTATATATAAATTTTCTATACAAGCTCCTTCATGGCCGCTTTATGTGTCGTCAGCTCTTAGAGTACATTCTTCTGGGCGTTCCGCGAAAGAGCATGAGGGAATTCAGACCGTTTCAAGTTTCTCCGTTTCTTCATTCCCATTCCCCTCTTGACAGAATGCAGACGTTGTTTAACTCTTTTTGTCTTCACCTTGACATCTTCCAAAACTCGCTCTCTTCATTTATATTAGACGTTCGTAGCTTTGTACTCTAAACTGTATTTATCACATATAACTTCCACTCTCTAGCCTAAGTATTGTATTCAATTTACTTCACGTTTTGCTTTTTCTCCGGTTCAGTGCTGTTTAACGTATCTTGTACTGATTTTATCCGTTTCTTATTTATATTTTAACTTTAAACTTTATTTTCGAATCTTACTGTCCCGCGTTCAATTCTATATATTTATTGTATTTCCCTGTATTTCTAGCCTGTGTTTTAAGTACCACGCACTTGTTGCGCTTGGAATGGTTGTTTATTTTATGTATATCTTTATTACTATATTTCAATATCAGTTATTTGTTGTTGTTTTTTTCTGTATCTATTGTTGTTGTTTTTTCGTGATGTGCTCTACAATTTTTTGACTGTGCATATAAGACATGCCACTCATGATTTCTTTCTTTCCGTGACACTTTTCGTCTCAGTTTCAGTTCATGTGTTATTTGTTTCTTCTTTTGTGTTCTATCTGTGCGTGTAAAACTTGTTTGTGCATTGTCATTTTTTTTGTGCTGCAGCACGAAGAACAAATTTTGGTTGTTGCGGCGCACATTAAATTAAGATTGATTTATTATTATTAATATTGTTATTAGTATTTTATTTATAATATTGTTATTATTATTTTTATTATAATATATGATATATATTATTTTTAATCATGGTATGTTCATTATTATTGATATTATTATTATTATGTGGCGACCAGGCTCGGATATCGCATCCACTCCAAAGTAAGCGCGCGATGTTTTTGCGTAAATTTATAATCAGAAGCTCGGTAAGTGTTCTGAGAGGGTGGGTATACACCACGTCAAAGTATAGATCGGCTGTTTAGTTATTTATGTATCTACTTACCCAAAGCCCCAAGTGGTAAAACGAAAACATCGAAAAATCAGTGCTCGGCCATGTAAGTGCATCCTGCAGGCGCCATAACCTTGATTTTTCGCTCACAACACCAATGCAGAAAGCTGCAAACGCCCGCGCGAATACCAATGTCAGAATTTCTCAGTAACGTACCTTTAAAGTTGTCGCGTCGAAAGTGGCCCTGTTTCGAAACAAGTGCTTTCCCAAAACATTTGAGTCACGTGGTAGTATTTATGCATGAGTTCGTTTAAATTTTTTTATTCAATTCCATGCAGCATAATTCCACCTAGCTCCTTTCTGAAGGGCTAAAACAAAACCGATTTCATGCCTGTAGAAATGACACCAGTACGGGTTATATACTGTTTAGAAGTGCCAATATGAAGCTTTGTAGAACTACGAAATTTTCTTTGGTATTAGCGAGGGAGATCTCATCTATGGGGACCGGATATAAAAGTATACTGGATAAACCGAATAATAAGAATTGATTTAGGTTCATTACCAGAAACAAAATGAAGATAGCTGATTCGGGCTGGCAGTATTCCACAGTAAAATTGTCAGCGTGTTGATTATATTTTATCAAGGTTATTAGCTACAAACGTATCGAACACGTTAGCAGCAATGTGGCTGCACCTGACAAAATCTGAAAATATGGTGGTAGCCATATTTTCCTTTTGCTGCTACTTCGAAACGTGCTTGTCTATGGCGAGGCTTTCATGCAATCGATATGAGCTTCACAGAAAGCATAGCGAAAATAAGCCTGTTTCACTCCTGCAAACAAACGTTTCCTTTATTTTTCCTTAGTTCGAATTTGCAGGGGGTTTGCGCTGCCGCATTTAAACATGGTGAGCACGTAAGGGGTCAATCTGAAGTCCCAGCACCTCCTTTCATATTCTTTAAAATAGTTGATTACGTTAGGACAAAGGTAATTTCAGAAACGCAGGTATTTTGTTTGATTGTGGAACTGTGGTCTTTTGAGGGCAACCAACTGCTATCTACGTAATTTCTTTTTTCATGACAAAACTTCGCCTCGACAGCCTGACTGCGCCATCTTTTGAGAGAAGTCGTGGTCACCAATGGAAAAATCCCATAAAGGCAGTTCTTGCAGCCGTAGCGATAGAGTGATGCTCGGCAGCCACGTGCTGTACATGCGCCCATTGTTTCCTGAGGCAGATCGCTTTCTGTCATCCGGTCTGTAGCAAGATCGTTTCCGTTACTCGTCTTGCGTCTGCAGACGTCACCCGGTACGAGGTTGCTGGATCACATAGCCATCCGCCCATTGGCTGTCGAGCAGTCTCGAGATGTTGCTGCCCAACAAGATGCACCAATCAGTGGCTCGAAACCTGAAGAGAGCGTTATGTAGGCGTATCAGGAATGCACGTCTGCCCTATGTCGGGCCAACGCCCCAACATCGCTGGATGCCAGTTGCGAAGGGGAGTGAAAGTGATTGGGAAACATTTAACCAGTTCCCTGCCCACTGCTTATCCAGATTTAGCCGCTGTGGCTAGCGTACTTTCCTTTTTTTGCATAAGCCTCCTCCACTACAGCGTCTCTCATAGCCTCAGTCGCTTTGGGGTGTTAAACCCCAGAAACAAAAAAAACCAATGTCTCTCCCTCTCAATCTCAACACACACACACACACACACACACACACACACACACACACA
>JAJIZL010115188.1:0-10661 GCA_023969395.1 Amblyomma maculatum | reverse complement strand
TATCTATCTATCTATCTATCTATCTATCTATCTATCTATCTATCTATCTATCTATCTATCTATCTATCTATCTATCTATCTATCTATCTATCTATCTATCTATCTATCTATCTATCTATCTATCTATCTATCTATCTATCTATCTATCTATCTATCTATCTATCTATCTATCTATCTATCTATCTATCTATCTATCTATCTATCTATCTATCTATCAGTTGACCCAGAATTCTGCTCGCCTGGCCGATGGATTGAATTTCTGGCAGGATTGGCAGTCAAAGTCTATCAGCGACCTCTTGCGCTCTTGCCGAGGTCCGGGACTGGACGTCTGGGTCCCAGCTGGCAAAAACAGCTTCCCAGTGTTCAAGCTAGGGAGATGGTACTAGATCTGCCGGAAGTGGATTCTCCGCGCAGTCCCAGATTATATGGTCTAAGGTGTAAGGCTCGCCGCAGAGTTGATAGTGTGGATTTAATTAGTCGCAAAAAAGTCTGGCATCAGTCCAGAGGTTTGGCTGCGACCGCGTCTGCAGCCGCCGCCACGTGGTAGCATGTTTTAGGCTTAGCGAAGCGTGCGGAGGTGGCAGGCTTGCCCTGAGCTCTTTGTAACAAGTGATAATGAGCTGTTACGCATCCAGTGACTCACCCCATCGGGCACCCAAGTCCGAGATCCCCTCACCAGCTTCGCTGACAAAACCTCTAGCATATTGGTGAGCGGCCTTGTCCCCCGGGATGCCCGAGTGAGCCGGAACCCGTACGAGATCCACTACGTTCCTATCTTTTGGCAACGCGCTAAGAATGCTGGATGCCGTGGCGGAGATACAACCCCTGGTGAAGTTGCGAAGGACCGTTTTGGAATCACTGAAAATGGTACTAGTCCCGTTTTGAACAATACCTAGGGCTAATACGGCCTCTTCTGCCTTTTCTACTCGGCCCGTGACCACCGTAGCTGCTATCCTGCGGGAGATACCCGTAACTGCTACCCTCACTGCGCTCACAGCGAAAGCCTCCTTTTCTGTAACGTTGTATTTTGCTGCATCAACATACACGGCGCTATCATCCTCTTGATATTTTGGCCTGATGTCTTCGCCCTGGCCCTCCTCCGACGTTCGTCGCGATCCGCTTGCATGTTATTGGGGAGTTGTTTGACCCGAATGCATTCATGCGTTTCTATCTGCGAGATCACCTGGCTTGAAGGGTCCTCACCCCTTATACCTAAGCCTCTAAGAATATACAACCCCGCCTCAGTTTGCCTGAGCCGCCTGCTCTTGCGATGTCAATTGCGTCTCAATGAGCTCTTCGAGGGTGAGGGTGTTGTGGAGCCCTAGTGACAGACGTCTCGAAGTGGACGTGTTTCTGGGGAGACCGAGAGCCGCTTAGTATGCCTGACTCATCAGGCAATTCAAATTTTCACAATCGGCCTTTTTGAGGTCTAGGTAGGGGGTGGCATACAGGAGCCGACTGAGGACAAAAGCCTGAACGAGCCGACATACGCCTCGCTCTCCCATACCTTGTCGCCTAGTCGCCACGCGCTTAATTAGCCGTATGGTCTGTTGGATCGAGGTCGACAACCTTTCCAGCGTTATCTTGTTGCATCTGTTAGCTTGTATAAACATCCCTAGCACCCGTATCGTTTCTACCTCCGCTATTCGTTTCCCTGGATTTATAGCTGCATCTTGTTTGGCTTTGTTTTGCGAGATTTTTCGTTATTACGGATGACCAACAGTTCCGACTTCTGTGGGGAGAATTCCAGTCCTGCCCAAAAGGCGGGGGTGTCTACGATGTCCTCCGCCTCTTGTAGGGCTTCCTCGATTTGCCCGTCTGATCTCTGACTCGTCCAAATTCTGCCGTCATCAGCGTATAGGGTGTGTCTAATACCGTGTATAGCGTCAAGCTTTTTAGTGAGCGTGATCGGCGCAGCGTTGAATAGAAAAGTGGATAACACTGACCCCGGCGGCGTGCCCCTGTTTTTCAGCGGTATGCGTTCCGACTCGAGTTCCCCTATGGTATGCTCCGCAGTCCGGCTGGACAAAAAAATCTTTCATATAGTTGTAGGTGTGTCGCCGTACGTTTAGTTCCGAAAGGTTGGACAGTGTAATCTTGTGCGAGACGTTATCGCATGCTTGCTTCATATCCAACCCCAGGATAACCAGCGTAGTGTACCCCTTCACCGAGTCTATGATTTCTCTAGAGAGTTGAAGCACCACTACCTGCGTGGACAGATGCGGCCTAAATCCGATCACTGTGTGCGGCATGAGGTGGAAGTCGGCGAAGCACAATAAGACGCTAACTCCGCATTTTCAAATTGGAAAGGGAGATTGAAGATCAGGCCAATAATCTCAACAGACAACAGTGGGGGCAGATATGCAACGGATTAAATGGGCAACCGGGAAATAAAAAATCGTGGCTTCTGTTGCGGCACCTTGTAGGCCCGACGAAGACAATGTGCGCGGCTCGGACGCGTTTGAACCAGATAGTACATTAGTACGATTTGACAGGCGAAGAACTACTAGAGGACTTGAAGGGTAAATACCTCAAAACGACAGTAGATGGAAAGGCACTCCTCGATATATTGGGGCGGAGAATGAGGCACTAGATGCGGATAGCGCCACTACGGAGGTGATAGCTGCGATGGAGAAACTCCGGATGGCCTAGGCGGCGGGGCCGGACGGAATAACTAACAAAATCCTTAGAAACCGTGATGATGATTCGCTCCAGGCTTTAACAGAATATCTCAACAAGTGCTGGAAGGCGGGAAACCTTCCGCCGGCATGCAAACATGCAAAAGTCACTTTTATACCGAAGCACGGCGCAAAGCTCAACATCGAAAGCTTCAACCTATTTCCTTTACGTCATGCCTGGGTAAGTTCATGGAGCACGCGTTTGCAGAACTACGTAGAAACACATCTCCATGAGGGAAGTCGTAAATTATTTGCTCGTCATAACTATTTGGCCTGAGCCGTACATGGGCCCTCCTTCCTATTCATCTCAAACGAATTCCCGAGTCCATGCCTGCTCCACAGGTCCTACGTCTTGTAGCGTTTCGTAGAACAACGCCGGCGTCTTTGCAGACGGTGATCCACATACTAATTCGTGGTTTCAGGGGTGGAAGAAGTCTGGCCGCATGACGGTGACTGGAGTTCATTCTTTGGTTTTCCCTGACAGTACGGTCATTCATGCGAGCCCTTTTCAGATTGACTAGCTTACGTTTAAGCTTTGTGGGGTGCTGGGGAATTGCAGTGCGCAGCAGGTGGCCCAACAAAAGCTTAGCTGTACTTTTCTGAAATGTCATGAGGCATTCCTGCGATCTAGCAGGACAATGTATGGGTCTGAATTTTTAAATTAGTTTCTTACCACCGTAACCATCCTCTCCACCTCTTCGTTGGCCTGGCGATACCTCCGGCTGGATGTGTCATGACAGAATCCATATTCTTCAGAAAAGTGTTAAAACGTCGACGAGACAAACTGTGTTCCGTTATCTGAGAATGCTATTTCAGAGATACCATGCAGTGCAAAGATGTTCTTAAACTGGGTTACTACGTGGTTGCTGGTAGTAGCTGCAAGACGAGCAACTTCTGAATATTGTGACAGGTAGTCAACAACAAAATAGTCTGCCCTCTTGATTTGGCAAACAGAAATACTTACTTTCTGCAAGCGCGACGCTAAGGTTTCAGACACGAGTATTGGTTCTGTGGCCTGTTCGGGCGATACACGACACTCTCGACAATTGTTTACCAACATCACTAGTTCCGAGTTTAGTCCTGGCCACCACACCATGGCGACGCCTCGGTGTCCATCATGTGGGAAACTTAATACTGCTCTTTGATGCTGTTGCATGATCAGGCGCTTCTCTTTCATCAAAGCTTCATTACAAGAGGAGATATTCACCCCATATGGCTAAAATTGTTGCAAGAATACATGAAAAGAGCATTATCAGGGCCACCCGTTTCGACAGGAACGAACCAAAGCTTTGTAGACGCCATCAGGCAACTGCTCCTGCATCACGTTTTCGAAGACATTGCTTTAGCTCCACTATTAACTCAACCTTGTACAAAGCGTTCTATTTCGGACACGCACAGTTCTTCCGGATTTCTCTGGCCCAATCGGATCGGGGCGGTTGACAAAATATCTGCAAATACCAAACTTTTTCTGGCCAGATAAACAACCTCGAACATGAAATGCATTTGTCGCATTCAAAAGCGTTGGATGTGCGGAGGGAGCAAATCAATAGGCGCTTTCCCCAGTAGTGTTACTAGCTATTTCTGGTCAGTGGAACTGTAATGAGTCCCTAATAAACCCTGCCAGCCATACCGTTTCCCATGTACGAGCTAGAGCTTCCTTCTGGAATTGTGTGTACCGAGACTCTTTTGGCGATAACGACCAAGACAGACTGAAATACAGACCTGCACAAAAAACAGGGTCCTATGGGGCCTCGTGCGCCAACTTTCGTTACCTTTCTCGTCGTTGAGATCGCTCGGTTGACCTTTTCGTCTGTCATTTTCATCACCATCAAATCAGAAATTAATATAAACAAACTGTACCCAAATTAAAAAAAAAAAAGATCTTTGCCCAAGTTATACTTCTAAAATTTTGCCTTTTTGTATTTTAGCGGAGAGTGTTTATTTTTATAATGTTTTTCTCTCGCTAGAAGACATACCGCGATTCCGCTTTGTGCGACGGCACTGCAGTTACTCGCTGCACATGCGCAGAACAGGTGCTTGCGCATTACAGCGTGGACAGATAAATAAACTATAACGACGAAGAAAAATGACAAAACTAATAGACCCTTCTTATTAACAGGTTTACAGTAGCGCCAGGTTACCCGTAGTGTTCGTTCCCAAGCGGCGAAGGCTATGAACTAGAAGGTGCGCGCTGGAGCAGTGCTATCTGTGCAGGTCTCTATTTCAGTCGGTCTTGATAACGACATAGAAGCAAACGGTACCGGACGATGCACGCCATCATCCTGTTCCTGTAAAATACCGTGCCAGAATCCAAATAAAGGATCATAAGCGGAAAATTCTGATTAATGTTTTGGGTCATATTTTGAACTCAGCTATCAGAACATAACAGTTGTTTCATGCTACTCGGAGCCTCTTATTTAGCTCTACAACATTCCATGTCAATTCGCTACCATATTTCAGAAGTTCACTCGGCGGAGCGCTTATCTGTGACTAATTAGGAATAAACCTCCCTAGATTATTTGTAGCACCAAGAAGTCACCGCACAGCGCTTAGGTCACGGGGCTACTCTAGGGTTTTGAGAGCATCCACGTTTTTCGGATCGGTTATTACACCAACTTTGCAGATGAGGCATCCCAACAACGCTACTTCCGCGACGCCGAAGCCACATTTGGATTTTTTGAGCGTTACACCTCTTTTTCCAGCGCTTACAATGTTTTCTGAAAAACATGTTGGTGTTCGGCTTTTGTTTTTGCAAAGAATAAAATGTCATCCATCAAATTGACAACGCATGCCATGGCAGCTAAGATTTCAGACATCGGTTTCTGGAAATACTCTGGTCCCGATATGATACTGAACGGTATTCTTAAAAAGCAGTGCCTTCAGCACGCAGTTATGAAAGTTGGCACAGCTGACTTACGGTGGACAACTAATCTGGCAATACCGAAATTCACGTCCAGCTTTGAAAATACTGGATGGGGTCCATCCCTCCAAATCCCAAGCATCTCATCCGCAGTGGGCAGAACATCGCGTTCCCTATGTGCACTTCGATTTCAATGTGTCAAATCAACACAAATTCCAACACCTCTTGACGATTTCCACACCGGAACCTTACCTGCACACCATTCTGAAGGAAATTCTACTTTCCTTATGACGCCCTGATATTATATGTCATCAAACTCACGCTTTACAGCGTTTCTCATTGGAAAGAGAACGCGCAGTTTCACGTGAATCCCGCAGGCATCGACATCGGAATAAACAACCATTGACGAGCTGCTATCGCTTCGAGTCAAAAGGAAGTGGACATGATTAACGTGGTGTCACAGTTACATAGTATGTCAGTGTAGGTAAAAGGTGCTGCCATCTGCGTGATAGAAATAGAACATGAGTGAGAAAATAGCTTTTGTGTATGATGATATTATCACTTTGATAGCACTGCAGACTAGGCTACATATAGTCAACGGGCAGCCAACAACGGAATTAGAAATCAGATAATGCACTGACCAATTCCTGAACTGTCTATGGCGCTCCTCCAGCAGTCGAGTCGACACATTGGCTCAGGATACTATGAGTGTTGTACGTGAAGAATATACCATCCACTGTTAACTTTCGTTCTCCGAGTGTCTCACATGCGACTTAACCTGCCGCATGAACAATTATTTACACAAAATTTTAGAACGCTCAATACTGACTCAGCGAACTTAAGTATGCTTCAAAGCGTAATAGGTAATACAATAATCCTAAACAGCTTGTGTTCACGGCGGTGTAGTTCGCCTCTTCTCTGGTTGTCATATGAGGCCAGCACCAGTACCCTGACATCTGGCAGGATCTGTTTTGGCAAATGACATCTGCACCTACATCATATTGATACGGACGACAAGGAAGAAGAAGCGGGCAGTGGCGCGGGCAGGAGCGCTCGCGCTAGGCCCGTGAACATTCATTAAACGTCATCTACCATCGCCATCGGTCATGTTCTGTCTCCTGTCTTCATCGGCTTACCGCTTCGTAACATTTGGTTGGAGGTGCGGCGTGCGACATCCCCACCCTCGCCATGGAGCATCGAGGCCATCTTCAAGCCGGGACCATCACCGAGGGCCCAGGGACATCGCCGAGCAGCTTCGCCCCAGCCCTTCAAGCCCAGACCTGAACAACTAACCCCGCCCAGCCCCCAGCCCGGACCTGAAGACAAGGAGAACAGACATACGAATCAGAACCCAGACGAAGGACCCGAAAGACCCGAATGACCCGAAGGAACCGATGGACACGAACACGCAACCCCCGCCCAAGCTGCCCGACGTGACCTCGAGCCATCGGTCCCATGGACTCCGGTGACGGATGGTTGACAGCTCCAAGGGAGGCGGATCACCCACGCATCAGACATCGTACCGTCAAGCCGTTCTACTATGCTTCCTTCTTCCTCTTCTTCTTCAAGCATCCAGACACGTCCATCATCATGCCATAAAATCATTAGCATTGCTAAACTTCCTCGTCCACGATCGGGACGATCGCTCGGTGGCCCCAGGTCATGTTACGGACGACAAGGAAGAAGAAGCGGGCAGTGGCGCGGGCAGGAGCGCTCGCGCTAGGCCCGCGAACATTCAATTAACGTCATCTACCATCGCCATCGGTCATGTTCTGTCTCCTGTCTTCATCGGCTTACCGCTTCGTAACAATATTTTTCTATATAATTTAAAAAAAACAATATCAGAAATATCAGTACTGGCATGCCCATTCCAGAGCGCTTGATGTCGTTTGGCTCGGATGCAATGCGGCCAATACACGGTCATTCTTTTGGAGCCCTTAAAGGGCCAGAACACTGGAATTTAGGTCTCAATTTTGTTTTGCAGCAGTGGAAAGATTGATGTCTAAAATGTTCGATTCCATAACGGTTTTGTTAGAAACGCTGTGGAACAATTTTACCTGGAATTATTCGATCAATGCGTGCGCCCGTTTTTTATGTAGTCCGATGCTGGAAACCATGAGCAGCGACCGCTATGACGACTGGTGATCGACAAAAAAGACGTACCGAAAACAAATACCTTTCACTCGCGAGACAGTAATCAGACATTTTTTGCGCGAAGTAACGTCCTTTTTAGTTTCACATTCAATGCTGTGACGGCACAATAACACACGTCTTCGTCGATTAATGTTTTAGTTGCACTGTCATTGCTTCATTCACGAAATTGCAATCACTGTGGCGCCGTCTAGTGGCAAAACCTGAAAGCAAACCTCTCGCGGTGTGAAAACAGGGGTTGGTTTTATTTAAGGACGCATTGGAGAGAGCGCAAAATATAATAAATTATGGCAAGCGCTCCTAGAAGAAAAAAGAACAATCTGCAGTTACGAAAATCAGCGATATTTAGCTGACATGTAGTCACGTGGGGGGCTCTAACGAAAGTACAAGGGTTTCTCCGCTAGATAGCGCTTGTGTTGTTTTTATGCGATTTTCAATGGCAAATTAAAATTGTAAAGCCAATTTTCTTTGGTATTATAGTGCTTGATCTGTACTATATGAGGCAAGGTCTTTTCATCTCCACCATAATCTCATGACATATTTTGGCCAGTGTTCTGTCCCTTTAACATACTTGACACCTGTTACAGTAAACAAATGACCTAGTTAATAATTCATAGGCGACATTCACCATTTCGGTCTTGATATTTACGGAACGCCACCAAATGAGTTGTGGGTGCCAGCTTGAAATGTGGAAAAAGGGTGAAAGAGGTAATCCCAAAGCTCTCGCTGCCGTCCAGAACAGAAAGCTTACCAACTAGGTCGGCAAAATGCTGTTTTGTACCAAATGACGCATAGCAACGCTGCTTTGTGCTCATCGTGTGCGTGCACTGGGAATCACACATGCCTCTCTGATCATTGATCTCATGCAAGTGTAGAAAGGAGCATTTGCGCATACCAAGTGCATCAAAAGGAGGCCCATACCAGCGGAAAGAGCTCCTCACCTTTTTTTGGGATTACTTTTCTGCTTAAGACAGTGTTTTATTCAATAGTTTTCGCGGGTGAATATGAGTCCGCAACATATATAGGTAACCTGCACGTATGTGCTCTTTATATTCATGAATTAAGGTAACAGCATTAAGGTAAGGTAACTCTCACTTTAAACAAGGGAGCAGCCAGGTGTGCACACGGGTGCTCTCAGCGGAGGAAAGGCCCTCCTCTACCACTGAAAGCCAGTGATTCTACTCCTGCTCTCCCACTGGAGGGCGCCCGCTTGTCTGAGAGCACTTTCGAAGTGCTCTCAAGTGCGCCTGCTCTCCCACTCGAATTCGCCATAAGTTGTTCAAGGCATTATCTCCCCCCACCCCTTTTATGAGGCATCGCCTCCATGCTTACAAAATAGACACAGAAGTAAACAAAATACGAGAAATTAAAATAAGTAGTGCCTTTAGCGCGCGTAATCAGTACTTTTTGCGCGCAACACGGAGGATTTCAGGGCACGTCCGTCGCCGCTGGGTTGTGGTAGTGCCGTCAGGTAAGATTTCATAGTTCAGCTCTCTGATGCTATGAAGAACTTTGTATGGGCTGAAGTACCGCCGCAAGAAATTTTCACTCAGCCTGCGAAGGCGTATTGGCATCTAAACTCACACATGGTCTTCCGGCCTGTACTCTGTGTCGCGTCGTCACGAATTGTATAGTCGAGCGTCTGTGCGCTGGTTGTTTTAAGCGCGAACGGGCAGGCCGTCGAGCTAGTTCACGACAATATGTTTGCTACAGTTATAATTCTCACGACAGCACGTTGTCCAGGACTGAAGTGACAGTAGGCCTTTGCCCTGTGTTGCCTAATTTGACCCCTTGTGTATAAAATACGCCTGTCAGGTATCCATAAGCGATGGCATTAATTTCGGAATATAATTAAACACACTTATAGTTTGTATAAAGCATATGTCCGGGTGCTCATCACGAGCGTGTCCCGTTCTGCTCGTGTGATCCTTGTTTATAGAGACAGGTCACCGGGTTTTCCCTCCAATTCAATGAACACAACATTTGTTGTTAATTTTTGGGTTCCCTGGACAATAAAATTTGTGCGCAGTCCCAAAATTAAGACAAAAAGCGTGACGTGTTTATTTAGGCTGCCTTGGTCATCGAAGCTTAAAGCAAGGCCAATGCAAACCAATAAAGTCGTTTACCATTCTCATGCCCACAACATACTACGCTCACTGCAGAAACGTAGCATAAAGAAGAATAATAAATAGTTAGGAATATGAGTAATCATCGGGTTGGCATACACTACCTGAAAAAAATTAACTCACAGTGACATATGATTAGCATTCTCAATTCTGGTACGTGAACATTTTCACGCTTCTTATTAACCTTGACATTTTCGGTGCTAAATGAGGTTGGCGTGCTGAAGTGTTTGGTTAATAATCCGTTCACTGATTATGACAAATGGCTTTGAAATGTCACTCACCCCCGTCTACATTTGTACTTTGGGTGTGGGCAAGCTCTGCAAATTAGAACGAGAAATTTTTAGCAAGTGCGCGAATGTTATATTACGGTCATAATTATATAGATGAAAAAAATTGGTAACTGCATAGGTGCATATAAAACACACCTGCGATAAAAAAAGTTGAAAGACTGCCCCGCCATTCTAGGCTCATAGAATACAATTAGGTGGGTGCCATATGTAGATAATTTGTAATGCCATTTATCGTTGCTGTTCAGATAGATTATAGAGATTAGATAGATTAGACAGACAGACAGACAGACAGACAGACAGACAGACAGACAGACAGACAGACAGACAGACAGACAGACAGACAGACAGACAGACAGACAGACAGACAGACAGACAGACAGACAGACAGACAGACAGACAGACAGACAGACAGAATGACAGACAGACAGACAGACAGACAGACAGACAGACAGACAGACAGACAGACAGACAGACAGACAGACAGACAGACAGACAGACAGACAGACAGGCAGACAGACAGACAGACAGACAGACAGACAGACAGACAGACAGACAG
>JAJIZL010115135.1:0-13658 GCA_023969395.1 Amblyomma maculatum | reverse complement strand
TCTGTATGGAGCACGACGTCGGCAGGCAAGTCATTCCAGTCTTTTGCTGTGCGAACGAAAAACAAATATAGATGCGCAGATGTGCGGGCTTGCGGAGGATGGGTTGTCTTTTCGTGGTTCGTGCGGCTGGAGATGCGGTATGCAGTAATGATAACAGATTCGTGCGAAAGATGATAATAGAATTTATGAAAAAGAGATAGTCTTGAGATGCTACGCCGGTTAGCTAAATTTGATAAATGAGCATTGCATTTTAGTTTGGTTACGCTTTCATGATAAGAATATGCAGAGAAGATGAATCTAGCGGCGCGGTTTTGTATTGCTTCTAGCGTGTTAAAAAGATTAAGTTGATTATTGTCCTAAATAGCGCATTCATATTCTAGTTTGGGCCGTACAAATGTTACATAGGCTACATGTTACATGTTACATTAGTGAGATAATCTGCACCCCAATGTCTTGCTTAACGAAACTACAGAGTATAATATTGACTACTATTACCTGAGCCCGTTAAGAGTTATGTGGACCTTAATTAACTTATCAGTTGAACTTACAGGTAAGGGTAAACGAAACAGAGCCCACGTTTGGCCTTTATAACATGATATTGAGATTGCTTGCTATGGTGCGTGCCTTTTAGTAGTGGGTGTTGATAAGCTTTCCCGTAGATGAATAATGATCCGTCTGATCCGATAAGGATAGAGTGACAGCCCTTGGAAAAGAGTATTGTATTTTGCTTAATTATGTCACCGCCTGCTCTTCCTCATACAGAGACATTGCACTGAAATGTAACAGTGGAATAATGTTGTTTTCTACAGTATGCTAGGTATTATATGAACTAATGAGCATATGTTTATAAGTCATCTGATTAGGAGAGCTATCACATGCCTTGCTCCCTTTGCAGTGAAAGCATGTTTATGTAAACTATCTTCTAACGTTTCTTTTTTGTCCTTTCAGCAAAGCAAGACTGCGTCTACGTGAAGACGCACAAACAGTCGGTTAGTAACATTGTGTATCGCATTTAGTAATTACAGTAGCTGCTTCTAATGCATCTACCAACGACATTCGCGGCATTCAAACATTTATTTTTTAAGCTCTCGGTTATAAAGCCCTTTTTAACTCGCGCTTTGTTTCACCTGTAGACTACCGTTATCATTTAATATACGCAACACACGGAAAGTTTTGGGCAGCTCTTAGAAAGCGAGCACAACCAAAACATATCTGTGAATATACACAAAGGGAGCGGCACCTAAGTAGTTGTGTGTGCTGGAAATAGCCAGCGAGCCAAAGCGCAATTTCATTACCTCTTCACAAATCAGCAGATATCATGCTCTACATTCGAAATTAGAAATCACTTACTATTGAACTCGAATAAGCAGTGCACACTAACGTCCTTTACGCACACACACACACACACACACACACACACACACACACACACACGCACGCACACGCACGCACGCACGCACGCACGCACACTTTGAATTGAAAGTGGTATCCTTGTATCCCCAGGCAACAAAAGGCAACAAAAGCAAGCTCTATGCGCGTCGACAGGCGGACCGTGTATGCCACCTTTGGGCTTCTATATGTTCAGGGTCATACAAAAAAAAATGTTTCCGCAGCTTTGGCATCATACCTACTGTGTGGCAGTGCAAGCATCCTATCAATTAAGGTACATGCCTAGTATTCAACCCCTGGTCAGCGACTAATTCTTGGAGATGCGGCCACTGGCGCATACCTGTCCACGCATTTATTGCTTACGCTCCTGTGGCAATGAGGTAAACTGCACAGCCGACCTCACAATAGAAAGCAGTGGCAAGCATAAAATGCAATGCATAAAAGCTGCAAAGCGCATGTTATGAGGATCCATGCATGTATGGCGGCATCCTAGATGATCTCAATAAGAAATAGTAATGGTGGGCGTATGCCATGTGCAGGCAAAAACCCCAGCTGCCCTATTGGGTAGTGGCGCGATTAGACACGAAGGCTATTGTAGCGATGAGTGGCAGAGAATCAGCTGAGCAAATGGTTTGGTTTAGTTTGTTTTGGTTTATGGGGTGTAAAGTCCCAGAGCACTTCAAGCTATTAGGCATGCTGTAGCAGACAGCTCCAGAAATTTTGACTACAAAATATTGGGGACACGTTTAACAACTACTTTATAAATACTGAGCCTACCTTAGCGCAGCAGCTCACCTCCACATCTTACACGAGCAGTTCGTTATGCCCCATTATAAATATTTTTGTAATGAATGATCTTGTGTTAAACGAAATTATAAGAGTAGTAGCACACTTCAAGTAAGCAAAGCCTCAGGTCTCGACCTGATTCCTGTGAAAATATTCGAAGACAAGATTGACTTATTAGCCAGCCACCTATTACATCTATTCATGCACTCTATAAAGAGCTCAATATATCCTGCGAACTTAAAGGTAGCTAAAGTCGTACCTACCTATAAAAAAGCAGACCGTTCGGAACCAAGCAATTATAAGCAAATTTCAGTCCTCAGTACTATAAATACAGTTTTTGAAAATATATAATGTATACACATAAAGCAATTTGTAGCAAAGTACAATATTGTTACGTATATGCCAGTGAAGAGGACCATGATTGGCTACAGTGTGAGAGACGACGAAACTGAAGCAACTGTTGGTGCTTGCCTGAACACTCACGTCTTTCATCCCCTGTTGTGGTTTCCTGTGCTACCAAGCTTCTGCCCTGTATCAATATTGTATACCCTAATCAGCATGGTTTTACCCAGCATAGATCAACAGGATCCGCCGTTCATGTCCTAACGCAGACTACAAATAGAACCGTCCCCGATAACAAGATCGCCATAGTTGTGTACCCAGATATTAAAAAGGCATTTCATACGCTTAACCATAAAATCCTTGTACATATAAACTCTCTAAATATGGGATTGAGGGGAAATATCAGAGTTTTAAATAGTTACCTTTCAAACCGCATGCAGCATGTCGTTATGAATAATGTGATTTCTGAGGCGCAGGTCGTCCTAACCGGTGTCCCGCAGGGATCAGTTCTAAGACGTTTTCGTTCTCGTCATAAGTAAATGACTTTCCATCCATATTAAATACTCTCAAGCGTTAATGTATGCCGCTGACACAGCTTTATTATTTATAGAAGACACACTGAACGAGCCTAACATTAAAATAAACGAAGAATGAAATGTTATACTTGACTGGTTTACTAACAACAGTCTCTCCGTTAACATTAAGAAACGTTAATACGCTGTGTTCCGCCCCAGGGTAAAAAACATAAACTACGAACATGTTGCGTTGTATTTAAATAACGAGCCAATACAAAATGTAGACACTTTCAAATATCTTGGTGTCTACTTTGACTTTTACATGCACTGGAAAAATCAAGTAAAACAGGTTTGCACAAAGTTAGCGTATGATTTCCGCATTTGATTGCAAGCGCGAGAATGTTTCCATTTATTTATCTTCCGCATGCCCTACTTTGCTTTTATACAAAGCCAATTAATGTATTGCACAGAGGCATGGGGTAACACATACCCAACATATCTTGAGCCGGTTATCCGTCTGCAGAAGAGAGCGGTAAAAATTATTACTTACTCAAAAATGTCTAACTCTAGCCAAACCACTCTTTAAGTCAACCTGCATTCTTCCTTTTCACTCCATATACACTTTAAAGGTAGCGCAGACAATTCACAAAATTCCTACAGTTTAATCAGTCACTTCCTCATAGCATATTTGTACGTCCGAAAATAAAGACAAGAGCAGCTAGTGCCAAGCACTTCAATTTACCAGTGTGTCGCAATAGTTATGGGCAACGTGTAGTAGAATTCAGTGGAGCTTTGATTTGTAATGACATTCCTTATCATGTTAAAATGGGACCAAATTTTTTGCAAACTTTGAAGAGGTTCATGATGAACATGTGAAGTTACGGAGTAAATTGTGTTTTTTTTTTTTAATATTCGTTTATTGTGTTCGCTTTCCTTGTTTTCTCTTGATGTGTTGTGAACTTGATTTTTATCTCACGAAGAAATGTGTTCGTCTTCGCGTGCTGCAGATAAGTTGGTTGTATTGTATTTTGTGTGGACCCGACACTAGCGCTTGGCTATGGGTCCAAAATCATAGTGCATATCGTTGTGTTGTAAAGGTATTGCTCCAAATTAAAAACAAAAACCTCCACTGATATCGCACAGCACTCGGGTGCTTTGCTTTTCGCTTCCGTCGAAATGAGGCCGACGCGGCTGGGATACAATCGCGCATTTTTTAGTTTAGCAATCGAGCCCCGTAACCACTGAGCCACCACGGCAGGGGTCAGTGTAGCAAATGGAAATATTTTTGGGACAAAATGACCGCATCTTCCACTGGACAAGCTTTATTGAAGATATATCGATTATTTAGTGGAAATTATTTGGCTGACAATGATGTTGGCGGTTGTATTAAGGAGTGCACAAATCGGCTAACTTTGCCAGTTTCGATGCGTGGCCACCACCGTATAGATAGCTGGTCTCCGAGTTTTGGAAGGGTGCCGACCTTTTTGATAGACTGCGATTGACAGGTCAGTCAGTAGAGGCCGGATGAGAAATAATTATTGCTGATTCTCCCAAAACGACTATGAAGTAAAGGCCAGGCTCCCTCCACTTTGGAAAGTAGCAGCTTTCCAGGGACAGTGGCCTGAAATGCAAATTTCTCAATCGTATTTCGTATGTCGGAAAATACGCTTATAAGACTAGCTTTAATAGCTCTGCCAGTTTTATCCTCTCTCTTTTGTTGGGCGTATTGGTGAGTTGCTGTTTGCTAACCAGACAAATCGTGTCCTTACATAGTTTAATAAAATCCTTTCTGGATAACAGAGCGGATACTTTTTCTGAGCGCCTAGTAATAACATCTCTGAGATTATAATTGATTGATCCTAATGCGCATTTCTTGGTCAAAGCCAAATACTTTACTGCAACGAGATTTTGCAAACCTACACGTACTCTTAGCACAAAATTGTTGACTGGTATGTTCTGGGGATTTTTAACGTGCACTGGCATCCCCAGGCGGGCGAAATTACTCCGTAGGCCTCCACAACAGCTACTCTTTCGGTCTTTTCAGTTTTGTTTCCACCTTCCTTCGTTTCTTTACGGCGCGGGGTCAGGTGCGTCCGGAAAAGGTGTGAGAACCACTGCGCCTTTCGTTTGCTGTGAACCAATTTATTTATTTATTATAAGTAGGCCTGTCGATACCGGTTTATTCTGTTCCTTTTTCAATTCTAGACTATTTAAAATAGAGAACTTGTCCTATCGCTGAATCACACAATTCCGGTAACTTCCGCATCTTTCACATTTCCTGCATGCCTAGGTTAGCGCCCCGTCGTCCTTTCTAATTACATGCACACTCAGTTAAAGACAAATACCCGCTTTCTCCCAGGCCGCAAAAGAGTATCTTGCACCTTGATTAGGCTGCGAACATAGAAGTTTATTGGGAAACAATCCCCACTCACCCTTTATGATGCAAGACGAGTTCCTCTATTCAAGGTGGCCTTAGAAATTCGATAAGGAGGCAGTGCATATGCTGATACATCAGGCATTGGTGCTGTCTACTATTACAATATATGCGCCTTCTCGAGGGTAAGGGTAACCAGATTAAGGGTAAGGTTCCAGCCCCTTAGAGAAGTACTCCCTAGGGTTTACAATGACAGTACGCAGCTACTGAAGTCTCGATTACAATAGTTGATCTCCAATCAGTCATTCTGCTATACAACGTCTGACGTCTTTCCGGCCTGAATAGTCCGACAGTAGTACGGCCAAACTAGAAGGCTTATCATCCTGTTTTCACGAATGTGAAGGTCTTTTTAGAACTCTATGTAAAATTACGCGAGCAATTGTTCAGGCTTTCGAAATAACTCTAACTGGCGATGATTGCGTCAGGACTGCATCGATTGTGTTGTCTTAAAACAGATCTTACATCGCTCAAATGCGCAGCTCGATAAAATGACATTGATCGCTGCGGTAATAGCCTGCAAGCATGCGCAGGTGCCTTCAAGCCTGTAAACATTCTACTTCTTGCATGAAATAACGTCAGTTGGAAGTAAACGCTCCTGTGCTTGTCCTTTCTCTTAGTCCTCGTCTTTCCGTGCTCTTTCACTACCAACGCGTTGAACCAACTTGCCAAAATGTGTCCATTACCTTACTTTAGGACATCACCTATGTCTGTGCAATCCAAAAGCAGCGCCTGGTATTACCTGGTGCCGCCACTTTGCGGGGCGCAGTTTCTCGGACTAGCGAACGGTGCACTAGATGTTGCGCAATACGCGCTACTCGTTACGACTCTGAAGCCAGCAAAAAGCATTGCAATATCACGCCACTATGTGGTAAAAATAGATCGCATTCAAATTTTCGCTTTCATTTCTACTACTGAGGGAGGTAGCGGCTACTAACGAATTGGAAGTTTGAAATGTCACATCAAAACAATACTAGCCTCACCTGCGTCTCAGTGTTCCACATTGCATAAATTCTTACCTAATAATTACGCGATAGTTCACATGTGTTTTAAAGTGTCGTCAGGAAGCTTGGTTCAAGGAGTAACTCATAAATGGGATCTGGCTCCCAGATTCACTTCCCCCACTGATCCTAGCCGGTACTGTGCCAATAAACTCGTCTTTCTTTACGTCACATCGTGCAGATTAAAGTTGGATGTTCCACTCAATGCAACGTGCCACCAGGAATGCCGCCAACAAGTCCTAGTCAGGAATGCATTGTGAGTTGAACTATTTTTCTTAAGTAGTATTTGTAGCCATAATGATCTGACGAGTTTCACACTGGGGGCGCTTTTTAAACGCGCTGACAGCTGCCAACTGTCGTATACGTTTGCAGTATTCTGCGCCATCTTTGTCCCATTTCGCAGCATTCGAGATTGTGTTCAACGTCGCTGCACTTCCACAATCGACAGATATCACAGGCCGCACACTGGGGTCCTTATTATCGTACTTACGGACAATATCCGGCCATCTGTTGGGTGACCAGGGCAAAAAGCATAACACCGTTATCTATAGAGAAGACAACCTCGGTCAGGGGGCGCTGTGCCGCTCTTTGTGCCAGCGTCCTCTGTGGAGGCCATGGCAAAATAAACGAAGAGACGTCGGCGAAATGCCGGAGTGGATTCTTAGAGCTAACGCAGCAACATTCCATAACGCAGTACCATTCCAGTAACATTGTCCTGGTAATGCGATCGAGCAGAACCTTGCGATTGCCAGCACGCCAGTCCTAAATGTCCCAAAAAACTCATAGCCCAAATCCATCAAGTCACCTATGACACCACCACACACGTAGAATTGTCTCCCTTTGCCTGCGAGGGTGTCATTACAGGCGTGCCACGAGATCCAACAAAGGAACGACTCGTTCGAAATGAAGCTACCTACATATTATCTTTCACCACAACCAGCCGCAGCCAAGGGCGCTTGCCTATACACCGCCAAAGGCAAGATGACCCCATACACAAGATTTCAAACCGGAACCAATATACGCCAGTGATTCCACTCATTCCTCCAGACTTGCACCTCCTGCTTACAGCGAGGTCATCGTCGATATTATGTTCAAATCCAGAGCAACACCGATGATCATCATCATCATCATCATCAGCCTGACTATATCCACTGCAGGGCGAAGGCCTCTCCCATATTTCTCCAATTATTAACCCGGTTATGTGCTAGCTGCATCCACTTGACCCCTGCGAACTTCTTAACCTCATCCGCCCACCTAACTTTCTGCCGTCCCCTGCTACACTTTCCTTCCCTTGGAATCCAATTTGTTACTCTAAGCGACCATCGGTTATCCTCTCTTCGCACTACATGTCCTGCCCATGCCCATTTCTTCTTCTCAATTTCCACTAGAATGTCAGTAATACGTGTGAAAATAGCCACCTACAAATTACAGACGCCACCTGCCTCCCGCTCTTCCTCACCTGCGGCAAAAACGACCACTTCACCTTGAATCTTAACTGCCAATTTAGGAAACTAACATCCTCTCACAATACACTCCAGCCAACCACGGCAGCAGCAGCCAGACATCGACCCCAACGCAAGATCATAATCCTTCACTTCGAGTCACTACCAGTCAAAGAAAACAACTGCTGACCGGTCCTACCACCCCTTAAAGTCTCTATCAGCCAAGATCCCAAAACCCCAGGCGACGCAGGTAACGTAGCCCCACCGTAAAACCCATTCATGACAGTTTGTCCAAGCAGCCTCCACTATTTCCCCTACCACTCCATTTGAACATGTAGCACAGCAGTGTGTATTGTTCCTTGACTTTTGATTACTAACCACTCGCATTGTCACCACTATTGCTGCCAAACAGAGGAGCGATGCAGCAGCAGTTCAGTTATCTTAGGCACTACTCATGCAGCTAGGCCATGACCGACAGGATAAAAACTGCGTTTAACATACATTTAGACAAACCTGAAGCGCGATCAACCACTTTCTATAACTAGTCCCGAGTCAGGACCCAGCCAGCAAGATGCGGGTAGTATAACAAGCTGCCGGTTCTTCCTTCCTTAACGCCAGCTGTGCAACCCTGCACAGAACAATAGCACATGAAAAGGCGACCCGATAGCCACATACCGCAATACCCATCCTCATCTATATGCCTGTGCTATACCGGAGAGTAACAAATGCAGTCGGCAACAAGGGGATCGATTATACCGCCATGAAAGAGCTCACTTGGCACCCCAGGGGCCCTGAGTATGCTTAGCATCAACAAGAAGCCTAATGATGAAGGCGACACCCTCTCGGGCATCTCGAAGTCTGTTCGCAACTTAATTCTTCTCGTGGTTGTGGACTTAAGAATCAAATAAAACCAGCGTGTGAACACAAACTTTGAGAGGAGAAGGTAAACATAGGGCTTCGCAAAGGAAGGGTCATTAGAGGAAAGGAAAAAGCAAAGGGAGAGAGATTAAATAATAACAGCACAGTTACATCATCGAATTATGTGCATGCCTAAAGGGACGTAAGCAAAAAATAGTAGTTGGACGCTCCCGAATCTCAATATAGAGCGTTATAAGTGTCATTTACTTAGCAATGGGAGAAGAGGCATAGGTTGTGTGGTTGCATAAATTTTTTATTAATGACGATTTTTACACACTATGTAGTACGGTGTAGTACTAAGCTCACCATTGAAAATAATATACGTGTTGTGCAATTGGTGTACACCATTCTAACCTCTTCTAATATCACTCGGCCAAGGTTGGAATGCTCTAAAATGCAAAAGGGAACCTCATGCGAGACCCGATCGAAAGCTTTTTTTTCTTTTTGGCTAGATCTGCTGCATGATAGCCACGTGGTCACCAAATGCATCACAGCATTCCAGCATACTTCGTGCTAAGAGCACGTTAGTTGCAATAACCCGGCTTTTGATGCCACAAGTCTGGTGCGGGCCTACCAATGTCGTGATAACTCCCTGAAGTCAGTTCGCTAACACTTTCATATATATTTTATAATCTACGTTGCCTAGGGTTTATGGGCCATAAACACTCGCCAAAAGGCGTTTCTCCGGATCATCAGTTTTGGGTATAAGCACAACATGACTTTGTGAACGGCTGGGGCATCCGGTTTTGATCACACCCTTCAAGGAACACTCCAATGAGCGTGGGGCTATCACAGTTTTTAAAGCTTTGTAGAAGGCGGCCCCTATCCGTCAGGCCCAAGTGCTTTACCTACAGCCAAGTCATCAATAGCCTTTTTTATTTCCTGCATGGTGATCGGCTCTTCAAGACGTGTTTTCACTTCTTTGTTCAATCTGGGCATAAGTGAAAGCAGGCGTCCTCCAAAAGCATCTTTAGCGTTTCTCGCTTGGCTCAGCAAGTCACTGAAATTCTCGACAATCATGCGCTCAATAACAGTGTTATCGGTCACAATATCATTGCCGTTAGCTATAAGGTGGATTTCTTTTCAATACGTGTATCGCTTTTCATCCGATACTGCTCGCTTCGTTGGCATTTCGCCGGGCCCCACCTTTTCGGTTCTTGATCGTATAATCGCAGCTTTGTATTTTTTTCTATCAGTTTGCTCCATTTCACATTTCACTTCTCTCATTTTTGGATACACACACCTGAACCCTGAAATTGTCATATTTATCGAGAACTCTAGTTGCTCCCGTAGATTTGTTTTGGTTTGGCTCTGGCTTACTTAAGAATGGTGCTTCTTTCAATCGCTAATACTTAAACACTCTGTTTTAGCTCTTTCCATTCGACTGTCCAACTAGCTGAACGTGCTGCAAATCTTATGTATTTTAACTTTCAGTAGATTATTACAGTCTTCATTCTGTATAACTTTCACATTAAACTTCCACAGGTTCCACTTTATTCGACTTTTCCAGAATGTTGCAGTCACTATGCAATGATCATTGAACTAAGTTTCACTTCATACGCATAAATGTGCTAGTTCAGCTGATACATATATTCAATCCAGTCTGTCATGATTATCACACTCGTAATGGCTGCACTGTGGCCGCGTACTATCGGTACAATTGTAACCGACATCTTCTAAACATTTTTCAGGAACAATTTCTGTAAGCAACTCGGCGTTCCTGTCCCGTACTCGTGTGTACTTAGAGCGATCGCGGGCAGCACACACACAGTTGAAATCATGTAACAATAATGCCACTTTGTCACAGTTTAAATATACTTCGAATCGGTCAAAAAAGTACTTACGCTCCACTTCTAGTTTGGAGCATACGCACAAATCACGCGACAATATAGACCGAAAACGGTGATATCAACAACCAGGAGGTTCACACTTTTACAAGAAACAAGTGAATGAACACCAAACCGGTCCAAGTACCAACCGCATGACAAATACACACATCAAAATGGGCACGAAAGTTAGACACCATTCGGTCGGTCACCTCTTCGCTTTCTAATTTCGTCTCTTGGATTACTACTAGGTGACATATTCTATGCTGAGGCATGCAAAAGTAAAGAAAAATAAAGAGCTCTTCCCGTGCCACTAAGTATAACGGGCTGTGTGTCTCTGACACATCTGAACATCGATCGCTCTCATTCAGCCGATCTGCTCTGATGATGTCTACCGTACACAGACGTCGGCATTCCCGCTGCCCCTTGTGGTTCGCACGGTTGAGCGCTGCCTGTTCCAAATTGCCGTTTTTCGGTCACGGCTCTGGGTGTACAATCGGCACTTTCTCCTGTAGGTTGCTACTGGGTGACAGTCTCGGTCTATCAGAAGATGCTTTAGCTGGCGTTGTCGCCTTCTTGCACAAAGCCCTCGGACGTTTAAAGTAGCTATCCGCAGCGCTGTCTCAAGAACAATAGCCATGATCAGAATCGGTGGCTTCCCATCTGAGCCATTTGCGAAGAATCATCGCCAAATCGTCACAAACGTCAAAGTGATTGCCTCGTGGCTGTCAACGAACCCTCCTAAACTTTCAACACAGTCAGAAAATTATCAAATTCATTGCGAAATTTCCAAACTGTGGAAAGAGTGAAAGAGAGGAAAGAGAGGAAAGAGTGAAAGAGAGAGAGACAGTGATTGGTCTGCTGACACGCGCCTGCCGTCCGTACCTTCGGCCTTGTGAAATAAACCCTATCTTCCTAAATGAGAGAAAAGGGGGAGAGGGAGCACTTTAATGAAAAACAGTGAATTTTACCTGTATTTAGTATTCTTTGACGTGCTATTCTGCGTAGGAAAGGTAATAGCAGGGAAAAAGTATTAATGAGAGGAGTGTGGAAAATAAACGAACTAAAAGTAGGGAAGTAGACAAAATGAGGCCATTAAACGCGAACTAATATGCATTGTCAAGTAATGTTAAGCCATGAAGTGATGAGGTAGGGTCCTACAAAAGGGCTTATAAAATTCAGTGTAAAAAATGTGTGAGGGCGACATGCAAATGTACAAAGTTCAAAGCGTTAAAATTGCATGAAAGTTACATGCAACGTGAAATAGTAGCATACCAAGATTTCCAATGTCTTTGAAACACGCAAAAAGAAAGTTTATTGCATGTCTATGGTGCTTACGGAACACTAAGGGACCTAAAATACTGCACAGTGTTAAAGGCACTTGAGAGAGCTTCTCAATGCAGTTTTCATGGTAAGCACGCTCGTCAGTAAATGCAAGGCACTCTAGCAGGATATGTTCAATAGTCTCGATCACGCCGCAGTTCCCACATTGCAGACGTTCGTTTGTCGTGAACAGTTTCGCAAGCCATTTGTAAAAGCAGAGATCAAGCGAAGTCAGTGATATACAGTTTCCAGATGACGAGAAAATCTGGGAGGGAGTCTTGATCTTAGATGTGGGTCGGCTAAGTGGACAAATTGGTAGTTATACATTAGCAAGCTCCGGAGCCGATACTTTTATTCACAAGGAAATCTTTAGCCATTTAGGTTGCATAAAATTTCATGGAAAAGGTACGAATGTATCTCTGGTGGTGGGGGACTTTACGGGCTGCTTCATCAGCTTTTTCATTGTCTGGAATGCCACAGTGAGCTGGTATCCACTGAAATGTCATGCAGTAGCCTTCAGCAATAGCCAAACGGTGTAGTTATCTAATACCAATGGAAACGCGTTGATGTAGTTTTCTTTACTAGGTTGGAGAGGATATGCAAAGAGATTTTGGAGTCGGTCAAGGTAACCCATCGTTCACGAGCCCGGCGCAGGATATACGATAAAGCTTGGTTAATACCACGAAAGTCGACTTCAGCTATTGTACAGGGTTTTGCATATTTGGGGCCCCGGTTTTAAAACTTCTTCTGCGAAATCTACTGCCCAAATCGAGCAGAAATAGCGCTCGCAAAGTAGCAACGTACGGTATACGTTATTTGATAAGTGATTCAACATCGGTACTTGCCTAGACTATCCTAAATTGACGAAACACTGCTCTCGGCGGCGTGCACAAGTTTGGCAGAAGCGAGTCGAGAGCTGCTTTAACATGTTGAATCTGTCGAGTGGCGAGGCAACCGCCATCTCGGCAAGACGTTGGCGCGCTTCTCTTTCCGCACGAGATGCTTCATCTTTCGGCACGAGAGGTTTCTCTTAAAACATCTTTAATGGCGCAAGAAAGTTGAGCGGCCTTATGGACTACCACCACTATTTCAAGCACTTAACTTCGAATGTTCTTTCCCTTACAAACTGAGGAAAGGCAACAGCGCCAATTCACTCAGTCTCCACCCTGCACACAAGCTGGTTCTGCCGCCTCCTAGCTTATTTCTTCTGAAGGCATGAATTTGCCCAGACAAACCATTTGCCATTTTCATGCAAGTTCGGTTCCTTCACTTTTAATAGACCGTCGTTACCAACAAGTTCGATATTAGTACATTTTGTTTACGTTCTGGCTCTTGGGCCTGATATGCCCTTCAAGATAAAAAATGCCGATCAACATTCAGCGCTGGTTCTGCAACGTCCTCGTTGTCCTTCTGCTGCCAGCGCACGACAGCATGCACCAGTCGAGGAAAGGTTGAAACGGACGAAAAAAACTAACTTCCTGTGCACTTTTCACACTTTACAGTTTAGCTGTAACTAGGTAGAACAATAACGAGCTTTCCCAGCCGCTTTAATAAAGCCCCACTCAAAATATTCCTCTCCTCCGAACAAGGGTTGCGGTTCAAGTAATCTGTTCAACACTCAAACAAAAGTGTGAATCAGCCAAAATAGAAGCCTGGGCGAGTTGGTATGTATACATTCTAAAACA
>JAJIZL010115083.1:0-18777 GCA_023969395.1 Amblyomma maculatum | reverse complement strand
AAGATGCCTGGCAATCCAGCAAAACTGAGCAGTAGAACCTGCACAAGACAGAAGAAGGGCCTGTTAGGCAACATGGCCATTGTCGATGCGCCGTGCCCACTTAATAGGCGTTAATATGCGTTAACAAACGCCAGTAGCCAAAGGCGACACAACAATGAGCCTCATAGCGGGGGAGGCCGAATGGTACTTGCAGTTGAAGTAACTGGTCCAAGTGGTGCAAGCTGGACGTCCAGACTCCAGGCGTACACCATGATTGTATAGTCACGTTTCGGGCGATCCGTCGAAGGTGCCTTGCCGCATCGACTCTTGTCAATGGTATCTCGACAATATTGGTTGTATCGTGAGCCGATCCAGCAGCATCGTCAGCTAAGTTGTTGCCAACAATTCTACTATGACCTATTATCCACTGGTAGATGATTTCGTGACCCTCCTGCATTGCTTGGTGGTACAGATGTGGAACCTCCGCTACAAGTTGCTCATGGTTGCCATGTCTCAAGACCAATTGAAGACATTTTAGGGCAGGTTTGGAATCACAGAACAAAGCCCATTTTTGAGGAGTTTGTTAAGAGATGTACTTTACAGCAGCACGAATTGCGGCCAGTTCTGCTCCGGTAGTCGTAGTCTTATGCGAAATTAGATGGTAAATGTTTGCTTCTCTCGCAGGAACGACGATGTCGCATGCAGAACTAGTAGGGGTTACCCAGCCAACCGTATGAACGTGAATGCGGTCCCAATAGTCATTGTGTAGCATGATTAGTGTCAGTTACTGAAGGGCTGGCTTTGATAAATTCAATTTGATATCCCCGGAATAGCAAAGTGCACGCATGGGAGCTGTAGACACCACAGTGGCGACGGAGGTCGTGCTGCAGGAGGGAACTGTTTTGGGATTGGTGACTGGTGCGTTGCTATGATCTTTGCAAAGGCAGAATGTGGTCTCTACAGAGCCATCTGCGCAAGGAGATGCTCTGCAACCCTTGAAATATGTCGTATGTGCATTCGCAAAGGGTTTAGAGCATAATACGTCGAAAGCCGGTGGTCTTTGGTGAGTGTTATACTTCTCTATGATGATTCGCTCCGAGGGAGGCCCAGGCATGTGCGAAGGGCCTGACCCTGGACTGAGAGTGCACGGAAATTAGTCTCGCACGTGTTTGAAAGTAAGGGCGTACTGTACCACAGGAATCCTAAAAATGGTGCTCTGTATAACTGCAGCATTGACTGTACCTAAGACCCCGTGAGTTTCCACCAAGAAAGCTGAGTAAGTGAGCGATGAATGTTAGCTTTTTTTCAATATGGGGCAATTCGGGCTTCAAATAGATTGCGGTGGATCAGAATCCCTAACAAACGACGATGAGTTTTGTTGTAAGAAATGGTATGGCCATCCATGCATACCGGATATGTATTTATAGATTTCCATGTAAATGCCACTAGCACGCACTTTTCCAGTGAAACGTTGAGATTTTGCATCTGAACATAAGAGGAAGTTATTGTAGCTGCCCGTTTAAGTCTTTCACCCGACACAGGAGGCCAAAGGCAGATGTCATCGGCGTGCATTGATATCTGGACGGTAGAGGGGAGGTTCTCTTGGAGGGTGATGAGTGTTAGATTAAACAAAGTAGGGCTGCCCACCGCAACCTGGGACACACCATGGTGGGTCTAATACGCTGGAGTGGAGCCACCTTCACACTGAATAAAAAATGATCTTGTCAGATAGCTTTCTATCCACGCAAACATCCGACCACCGACGCCAACAGCTTTGAGCGCATCAAAGATGGCTTAATGGGCCACGTTATCGTAGACACCTTTGACATCAAGAAGATTGCCACAGACCGACGTTTCATTCGTTTCTGTTATTGAACCGTTGTTACCCGTTAATATTGGTGAGTTATTAACGATGCGCCACGAATGGTGCGCACAGTCCCAGACATCCTTGCAATGAGTGGGGTTAGCGGTCCCGGTCTCAGAGATGTCCTCGACTTGCGTGGCAAGCTCAGCCGGAACTCAGCTACCTTGTAGTGACAGAAGGGGGGATGGCCGTTTGGTGCCCAGCCTTCGCCGGTTCAAGCTAGAGTAAGGGTTGGAGTCAGAAGTAACAAACAAAAACAAAATTTATACACAGCAAGAGATGATACAGAGAAATTCACACGAAGACTTAATATGCACAGACGAGAGGTTCACAGAAAAGCAATGCTAAGCATGCACCTAAAGAGACATTCAATAACACAGAGGCTTTACAACACAAGAATACACGAGAGAGTCAAATAAAGAAACACCGAATTGTTGACCAGGCACCGTCACATACTGACGCCTGGAGAATCACGATGTGGCCGCCATGTAAGACGAGCGCCGCTCCCTCGCAGATCTGTGGGCTTGTTAGCAGCGGGTGAATCCCGGGAGCCGAGCAGTGGCACTTGCGAACTCGCTGATATACTACGACCTCAATAAATAGGGCGACCCGCGTCTGTCACGACGCGCCAAGGCTGGCCCGCACATACACTTAACGTCGCTCATGTAAACGTAATCTCTTCCTCCCGCCGAGCCGCTCGTCGTCATTGGTTAGGCGCGGCCGAAACTTCAGAGAGAAGCCGAGTATCTTCCTGCCGAGTAAGTCACCCTAGATCACCGTCGTCGCCGAGTGATGAGAAGGAGGGTGAAGCCAATGCGTACAAGGCTACGCGCTCTCCTCGCACGGGGAAAGGCGTTTCTGTGTTGTCGTCGAACGTTCGACGCAGACGCAGCGCGGGCATCCTTCGAGCCGCGCTGATTTAATAAAAATGTGCGCCGATTTCGTGACAAGCGCGGACACGAGGTCAACGACGTTGCAAATGGAGGAGCGACCCCACCGAAATCAGGCCATTGCTTTGGGGTATATTGTATATTGCTCGAGGTGCCCCTCAAGGCGCGTCAAAACCATTATTTCTATGACCTTTCTCACGCAACTGGCCAAAGCATTTGGCCTTTAGGATGTGAGCTCGAGTGGAGATTTCCCTGGATGTGCGTGAGCTTAGCTTGTGCGGACGCACCAAGTCCAAGTAAGTAGGAAAGTGGTCACTCCCATGGGCTTCCATGTGACGAAAGTATTGAACAGATCGGTGCAAAAACCGAGAAACTAATGTTCAGAAGGAGTAAGACATGGCTGCATACTGTCGCCCTGCCTATTTAACCTCTATGCAGAGTGCATCATGAGGAAGGCAGGTCTGGACGAGTCTTCAGCTGGAGTGAAGATTTCTGGAAAACGTATCCACAACCTTAGATATGCGGATGATACCACTTTAATGGCAGAAAGTGAAGTGGACTTCAAGAGACTTCTGATGCGCGTACAAGAAGAGAGTAAGAAATTTGGGCTTAAACTGAACATTAAAAATACAAAGATCATGGCGTCTTGTACTATCAAGTCCTGGAGCATGAAGAGACAAGAAGTGGAAGCTGTGACAGATTTTCTCTTCTTGGGCTCCAAGATTACCCCGGAAGGAGACTGCAGCCATGAAATTAGGAGACGCCTGCTTCTGGGAAAGAGACCCATGGTTAGCCTTGACGGCCTAGTAAAGAGCAGAGACATTAGTCTGCCAACCAAGATCCATATAATTCGTGCTATGGTCTTTCCAGTCATGATGTATGGATGTGAGAGTTGGACTGTGAAGAAGGCTGACGCCGAAGAATTGACGCGTTTGAATTGTGGTGCTGGCGGAGACTCTTCAGAGTTCCTTGGACGGCCAGAAGATCAAATCAGTCGATATTGTCGACAACCCTGACTGCTCATTGAAGGGTCAAATTCTAAAGTTAAAGCTCAGCTACTTTGGTCATCTGATGAGCAGAGAGGAGTCGCTAGAGAAAGATTTGATGTTGGGAAAGGTTGAGGGTCGCCGGAGAAGGGGTAGGCAGCGAACGCAATGGTTCGATGGCATCCTCGAGGCGCTGCAGATGAAGTTATGTGATGTTAGAAAGATAGTGAGAGACCGGAAAGCGTGGCGTGACTTGGTCCATAGGGTCACGAAGAGTCGGACACGATTGAACGACTGAACTGAACTGAATGTGAGATCCAGGCAACAGCTGCGGGAACAGATGCGTATAAAGGCCATTATCGGAGGCAAATAATTCCAGATTCCTTTCTTTGGCATTGATTCTGTACTAGTCTGTACCAAAAAACTATTCGTACCGGGAGTTGAGTTAAGTTAGGCTCACAGATGACCAATATCGGGAAGTAATTGGTCCAGACGTATTCCCGGAAACTTGATACTCGCGATTTCATGCCTTTTGCATTCTATTGTAACAGCGCGGCGCTTCTGACTTCCTGACGAAATGTTCGAAGTTTGCCAGTCAATGTAAGTTGAACATCTTAAAGCGCTGGACCAAGGGAGTCCAGCACAACTAAGACGCTTCGAGCAGTTAGGGATTGCAGAGCCTGTAGAGGTCGAGTGGCGTTGACTACCGTTCTTAAGATCAGAAGGGTTTGGAGATCTTGCTCCGGGAGCCCGTCCGGAGTGCGGTGGATGTGCTCGATGATGGGAGTTTACGCCGAGGTGCCTCAGGAGGATTTAATGATGGAAAGTGTGTCCAAGAATCCGACCCTGACGCCATCTGGTCTTTATTGCCCATAGTGGGCGGACGGGTCACATTGGGATGAGGTGGACCAGGAGTAGGATAAAGAGGATGCGCCAACTGCGTTTGTGCGGCGGTCGTTGGCAGTGGCCTGTCTGGAATTTATCTTTCATCGGGCATGTCTTGCGCAAATAATCGCAGCGGCTTCGCGGTGCGTTGAATTGTCTCGGATCACTTGCTTTAGGACAGCTCGCTCATGTTTTATCCGCGGGAAACACCGAGATGATGCGTCATGGGGACCGTTGCAGTTTGAACACCTCAATAACTGTTCGGTACGTGACTTAGCGCCATGCCGTTCGGCACAACAAGAGCACCCCCTCAAGTTGCTGCAGACTCCGCTAACATGAACCAGTTTCATACATTTCTGACATTGTAGGAGATTTGGTATTAACGGCCGTTCAGCGTGATGAAAGTGGTTTACCTACACGTGTGACCTTGATATTGACGGCCCCGCAGCAGTTAGTTTACATTTGGCAGTATGCTGCTGTCACTTCTGGCCAGTAATAGGCCGCTTAGCACAAGGGCTAGGCAGGGCCCTGTGCACACACTATGCTTTTCCTTGTAAGGGTATAATCAAAGCCGTCTGCAGAAGGTCGAAGGTATACAGCCCTACCAGGTCAAGACACATGTCGAAACTTATGTCACAGCTGTTTTGAAAGCGAGTAGTTTCATTCTTTTCTATTGCCTCACTGACTGCTTCTAGAAGCGCTGGTGGTGGAAGAGAGTACTACAGGTCCTTGATGTCTAGAAAAACGTGCAATCCTTGAAGGCGCTCTTCTTGGAGGTGGCACAATACCTCTTCTCGGTTTCTGCAGAGGGATGGTTCATCAATTGAGAGCGTCGACATCAATTTCTGCAAGTAAGCGCCTACAATATGTTGCCAGGCGCCTCACTTGAAGACGATTATACGGAAAGAAGAACCTTATTGGACGGTTTTTGTAAAAAAGAAAGCATTCGAGGTCGGCCCTTTGTAGTTTTAACCTATGGCAACTTTTCCAATTCTGCTTTTCGGCACAATGTTGCAGCTTTTCCTTTTGACTGACGTATGGCTTTTCATATGATTTGTTACAAATTATCTCGTAGTGCCTGTTTGGTTTTCTGGAAGTATGTTCTATTGCCTACGACGAAGATCCCGCCTTCTATGTCGGATAGAAGAAGTTGTGGCTCACTTTTTCGCAACCCGCCGGGGTGGCGCAGAGGTTACGGCGCTCGACTACTGTTCCCAAGGACTCGGGATCGAATCCCGGTTTCGGCGGCCGCTTTTTGATGGAGGCGAAAAGCAAGGCGCCCGTGTGCTGTGCGATGTCAGTGCATGTTAAAGAACCCCGGGTGGTCGAAATTTCCGGAGTCTTCCACTACGACATGTCTTATAGCCTGAGTTGCTTTGGGACGTTAAACCCCACAAAACAAACCAAACCAAACTTTTTCGCAAGCAAGGTAAAACCTGGGTGGGGTTAATTGATAAGCTCTTCGGGAAGCGCATCAGTTCAACAATTCAGAGCGACGGCGTGAAACAGGCTTCCCTTTACGGCAGGTATTTTTTCCTCCTTTCTTCTTCTGCCTTCACTCGTACAGAATGTGTTGGCGACCACCGCTGTGCCTGTGGCTCAGCGACACATTGCGGCGCAGAAATAAACCGTTGCTTTAAGAGACTGTACACATTTATTTTCAACATATAACATCAACGTCGTCAGATGCGACATCACAACATCAAAAGGCCAAACTTCAAATGGGTGAACAATCAGAGGTCAGAGGCTAGCAGAATCAGGCCTTGGCCTTCTACACTTTAAGCCGGAGTCCCTGGACACCTCCATCAGCCTAGCCTCCCTCCTCGGACAATCCGTGTGCACTCGACTCTCGTCTGAACCCAACCTCCTCCTAGCCCAACTGTCAAAACCCTCACTCCTCTTTACCAAAGTTGTGAGTAAAGTCCTTTGAACAACCAACGACTAGTCACTCTGCGGCCAATAGAATGCAAACTTTTTAAAATGAGCTGACCAATCACTGTGCCACATATGCCCCTCTCCTACGCATATTAAGTCAAACAAACACACAGCACACACTAAGCAGCGAGGGGTTGGGCGCGCACACATCTGCGATTTACACCCTCTAATACCTCCCACGCAAGAAGTGCCCAGCAGTCACAAAGACAAACAGCGCCATCAGTTGCACTTCCAAAACACACAACACACAAACCTCAGGCCCGAACATTCCAATCAATGCCCTTGTTGCGCGCGGGCGGCGGTTTCAAAGGGACGTATGTCCAGGCGTCTTCCCGAGAAGACACCGACAGCGGCTCCTTCTGCCGCGCATTCTCCCCAGCCCGTGTTTCGCCGTTTCGCCGCGTTTTGGAGATTTACAGCCTTCGCGCCCTCTCCACTCAAGGCGAGAAACAGACAGAGGAGTTAGCGCCAATTCTACAACTGCTGTTACGCACCGCTCTCTAACTGCTCTGTTTTGCCTCCTTCGCGGCACGCTCGAAGTGCGACTTTTCCAAGAATCGGAGCGGACCGATTGGTAGCGTCACCCGTCCGAATGAGTTCTGGCACCACTTCCGAAGAGCGGCCGCCTGCGCGACCGTCATAAATAGGCCTGTGTCAAGCTGCCTCTTGACCTTGGCCATTTCTCCGCGAAAGTGGACCCGCGGTGAACATTCCTCTATGTTTCTGGGAGAAGCACGAAACCTTAGCCTCCCCATCGAAAATGTTGCGCGTACACTTGCTGAACGCTCAACGTAAAACTCCTGCAACGAAGGAAGTGGGACTTAGTGGTGTCTCGCAAACGAATCAAAACAAAAACAAACGCATCATGCAACACAGGTGTGCACCACTCAGGCTATGGCATTTCGTGCAGAGACATGCGCCAGAACGAAAATACTCTATGTGCACGTTCGCCAACGGTAAATAGTCCATACACCTTAATATAAACAACACTGTTTGGCGTATACGACACCACACAAAGTAACCCAAGGCAATAAACACAGCATGATAAATTACGAAGAGCAGAAGTTCAGACAAGACACATGTTCTGCACCGGAGTGACTGTCCACTCCCTGTTAAACGTCTCTCGAATCAATCGTCTACGTTCCCCCACTCCCATTCACTGCCTCAGCGCGTGGTCGAGCCACGGGGCACCTTTACGCCTGTCATAAACTGGCAGTGGCAGAGTGGGCAAGACTCTGAACATTAAGCGCTTGGCGCTAACCACTAGGGTCAAACGTCTTGACTGACGAGCCGCAGCGTGCAAGATGATCGCACACGTCCTGCTTCTTGGCTGTGCCACTCACCTGCATTGCAGAAAACTCTAGCTGTCTGTGTACACAGCACATACGTGTATACAAAATCCTGACCGAGAACATATACAAAGGTTTTCTCTGAGCATATCATGGCTGACTCAATAAGTTCTTTCTCAGGAGTCTCTAGCTTAGCTATCCGCCCGTTACGCAGATGCGCACCGGGGTCCCAACGCTGATCATGGTTCACCGCTACTTGTGTCGATATTACTTCGCTGCGCTCACAGCATAGGGGACCATCTCTGTCGCCCCCGCTGGGGCCGCGATCATTTACCTCCGCGTTCATTGTAGCTTCACATGACCCCGAATTTTCTGGGCCAGGATCGCCTCACCGCTCAGGTCCGCCGCTAGCCCACCGGATGGCGGTACTAGGTATGTAGTCACTGTTAGAGCTTTGGCGCCTTCGTCACAGCCTGTCTGGCACGTTGCGGCCTCGGAACTCGCGCTGTGCATGCAGTTTCTGTCATCGGGCTCATTAGCGTCATTAGCATCGTGACCACGTCTTCGCACGACTCAGCCTGCACATTTTGATCGGTGACATTCAACGTAACAGGCGCCTCCGTAGAGCACTTCAGGGATAATAAACTGGCGATCTCTCTTAACATCTCTGGTTGATTCCTCAACTCGCGTCTCCTCGGCGCACCCTACGACTTCTCTCTCCGCATCAGTGCAAGCTACAACAGTACTCTCAGCAGGAAACTGTCATTCCTCTTTGACGCTCTCTGCAAGAACGGATTTAGTGCTGCTGCTTTTGTTCACCTCACCGACTGCTTCAATCAGCGTCTGATTAGTGTCATCGGCGGGAGCGCACGCCTCCACCTTCACTGGTTCCGGTAGATTACGCGCCGCTTTCCCTGAACTCTCCTCCTCAGACCTTTTCCTTTTCTGCTTTATCTCTTCCTCGGCTATGGCTATCCGGCGGGCGAGATTCCGGATATGCGCGTTGCTTCTGTCGTTTTACTTCGCTCGCTCAGCCTATGACATGAGCTCATGCCGAGTGTCGTATTCACAGTCATAATCCACCCACCAACATAATTCAGTCACTGCGAGTTACTTTACATTAATCCTGAGGCTCATGCGCACACGCTGAGGCAAGTAAAGTGAGAGCAGAGAAACTCGCTCCTGTCGGATTGTCAACCATTGAGTTTGTGAAGTTCCCACACGCAGGTGCCGCACAGGACAGAGTTCATCGCCCCGTTGTCGCACCGCTCCGCTCACGTTCTCGGCAGCCTCTCACTCGTCAGCGCTGTCGTGAAAAAAACCTTGGCTTCTGAGGCCTCTCGCTGGGATGCCGCCTCACTGTCACCTGTTCTCTGTAGTAGGTAGCGTCGATCCACGGCGCAGTCTACCTGGTCAGCCTTGGCTCACCGAGTCTATGTGCCTCCCTCAATGTACGTCAGTCTTGGGGCGTCTATCTCTCACCGCTCCGCAGGAAGTCGCTGGGTCGACTGCGCCGGTTAAACTATTCGGAGCAACGGAGTGGGCATCCTTCTATGAAAGGTATTTCTTCCTCCTTCACTCGTACAGGGTGTGTTGGTGACCACCGCAGTGTCCGTGGCTCAGCGACCCATTGCGATGTGGAGATTAAAAGGATGACAGTTGAAAGAGCATGAATGAAGGTTAAATTGAGAAGCATAAATTTGAAAGCAAACCATAAAGTGCATGAAATCTCAAACTCACAGCCAAAAACGTCACCAAGCATTTGCCACAGATTTCGTACTGCCAGTAGAAGTCTTCGCGGGTAGCCCGCTCCTTAAGGTACGTAACTAGGCATTCTATTCCATCGCTATCGGCCATATAGTCATGCTGACAGTGACTACATGGTATGTATCACGACGTCATAAATGCGTTTTGTGCTTGCCCCGCCAAGAGACACCGATCACTTCTTTAGGGAAGGATCAACTTTTGAAACTTTTCAGCAATTTCGATAAACCTTTCAGGGATGACTTATTTTTTTTTATGAGATTATATTCTAGGCTTTGTCCCTTCACACGCATAGAAAAAAGTTTAACTGTCACAATGAATAAGCAAGTGTGCCAGCTTACAAAACTATCCTTTCAAATATCATGAAGATGTACTAAATTGTAGTGCTTAGATAACTTCTAGGTAGTTAATTGTGCAGGGTAAGGTCAATTGTGGTTTCTTTATGACATTTTTGTAAACATTTGAGCACATCAAACACGAACTTGTTTTTTTTCTGTTGTCATTATATGGCACAAATATGGTACCTTTCTTCTTAGAGAATAATTAGGAATCCAAAAAGTACCTTATCTGTTACGAACAAAGGTTTAGTCATGAAACCACCTTGAAATCAGCTTTTGGCGAAAGAGGTTGGAATTGGTGGTTTTCTAAACGGTAGCATTTTCGCAAAAAGTGCAAGCTCAGAAAAATTATTTCAAAGGTTTCCAAACATGCTATTCAAATTTAGGACATGAATCAAAGTGTCCAGGTGAAAACGTTGGGCTGTCTTTTTCAACACGGCACTGCTGTCTGGCGTTTGCTTCGAGTTGCCTCTTTTTGCATCCTTATCGGGAAATGTTGTTTGCTGAATGTACCTAGGCTCCACTTTCTATCTCCATCTTGATGAGCACTTTGGTTAGCCAAGCTCCCAGTGGTACAAGCGTTCGGAGGTTACGTGATGCGTTCTAGTCAATCCAAGCTTCTATTTCGGTTAGGCAGCCAATCCGCTGTTGCCACCGCCGGAAATTGGCCTTTCCTTTCTGTTTTTCTTTTTAGCTGTGTGTTGTATTCTCGATAGTAGGTCCGTTTTCGCTACAGAGCGCGAAAAGCAAGCATTCTAACTTCGCGATACACTCTGCGTTCAGTTTGTTCTCCGGTACCTATGCGGCTGTGTTTTCAAACCAGCGTTATAGGCGCTTCCGGTGGATTCGCAAAAAAAAATATAATTTTAATTTTTCTACTGCGCAGTTAAAAACTTACCTTCGTGAGTAGTTCATTTATACATGCGAAATCCAAAACAACAAACATTTAGACACTTTTTTTTGTTGGTCAAAATGGTAATTTTAGCCCCGCATCCACAGTTAAGGGGTGAGAAGCGCCGAGGCTGTCTATCCGAAAGCTTAGTTGTGTCAAAAGCCTGCCGACAATGGTGGTGCCCTTGGTCCAGGGTTCCAGCGACCTTTGCCAGCAGCGAATACGGGGAATCAGTCACGGCCATATCCCAAAGTTCGCCTGTCGCCGCCATAATTATTCTATTGGCACCCGTTTAGTGGCAGCTCTGGAGGAGAAAATTGCACCTCATTATTGTTTCGTTGAAGCGGCCCGAGGCAGCACTGTGATGCGCCTTGGGGAGCCCGGTCACTGGCGTGCCCAGACGATGACCGGTGAGAAGCTTCGCGGAACTGGCGCTGGGTCGACGACACCGCCGGAGGGGATTCCCCGCCGACATGAATGACAGCCCCACTGGATGGTTCGTGCGCTTCCTACTTTTTTTCATCCTTGTCTGATTTCGGTGCGTTCCAACTGTGAAACTAGTTCAATATCCTGTTTCACTGCTGCATACGTTTTGCTCTTCGGGTGATCGGGTGTAACATAGTACCATTTTTTTGTGCTTTTCGCTTAAATGGAGTTGAAAAGAAAACAATCAGCGGCAAAGAGACTGTCACGTTTTCACCGTTCGCTGATAACACTGGCCCGCTGTTTCCACCACAGACGTTTTTATTCGATCGTTATTACTCATGTCATAGTACGACGCAAGCGAACAGTTTTTTCCCTTGTCCAGTCAAACCAAGTCGCCTCTACGAGAAAAAAAAAAAGACACTGAAAGCACACGCAAACATGAAAAGTTCTGGCGAACATTTCAGGCCCCACAATTCGGTGTTGAAAATTTTCTCATGCATTCCGCAGAGAAAATACGACGGTTCTGTAGTTTCACGGGCAAAAGCATCAGCGGCATGAGGTAACAAATGTATGAAGTGCTTCCTAATTTTTCTTCGGTAAGGCATAAAAACTGTTTGCTAGCTAAAACACGTTCCCCAATGTTATGCACGGGACTGTATCACTTGAATTTAAGAACAAAATATCAATGCCTAACGCCCAACCACAATGAGCCAAAAGGGAAAGGAGCGTGAAGAACGGGCCATAAAAATGCAATTTTGTTTGACATGAAACCAAGATAATTTTCATTCAGGACAGTGATGTGTAATTCACAAAAGCAATTTTCCACAGGAAACAGTGAGCTTAAAACTGTGGTGAATAAAAACCTATTTGAATTTGACCACCCGTGTGCGCTGCAGTTTCTGCTTGAAAGACACAAAAACACGCTTGAGAAACACCTGGCGAGACAACAAGCAGTTCGGGTAACGCACACAGAAGAAACATCTTTTCCCCGGGGACTGCCACGTAAAAAAAAAAAGGGATCAGTTCAAAACAATAAGTTCTAGCATGGCGTGCTCCCAGTTAGGCGATCAGGCAAGAATGTTGCGAATAGCTGCCGATGTTACATATGCGCAAGAAAACAAAATTGGTTTGGTTTATAAGTTTTAATGTCCCAAAGGAACTCAGGCTATGAGATGCCGTAGTGGAGGGCTCCGGAAATTTCGACCACCTGGGTTTTTTTAACGTGCCCTGACATCGCACAGCACACGGGCGCCTAGCTTTTCGCCTCAAGCGAAAACCTGCCGCCGAGATCGGGATTCGATCCCGCGTCCATGGCCACACTAGTCGAGTGCCCTAACCACTGCGCCACCCCAGCGGGGTGATAACACAAATTATAATTACTCCTGAGATTGCCTAATTTATTTGCAAGACCGAAAAGCTATCTCCAATGACAACAACAAACATCAGCGCGGAGATATGAGAAGCACAGAGCGCGCGAGGTGGGCTCGGCAAAATTTAAAGCAGGTACTTCACTGACAATGCACTAACGAGCGTCGTTCGAACGCAGGCGTATAATAACGTAAATAACAAAAGAAACGAGTACCCCTTTATTCCACCTTCAAGCGCGGGTTCGACGCGATTAGATTCAAAACGGAAAAAATAAAATGACATTTTTCGTCCCCAACAGGCAAATTCAAAAATACTTACAATAATATTTTCCGCCCAGAAAGACACAAGGCAAGCAGGTCAGGAGCGAGACAAAGCACGCACAAGAACTTGCACCGCACACAACGACGTCTCGAGTCACAGCGAAGCAAAAGCCTTCACAAGTGAAAAACTCGCGCAGGCGTCTTGTCATTCTCAGTCGCACTTGGAAACCATTGGAAGGTGAAGGTACCGCCGCTCACGTATCCATTTCAACAGTAGCCGCAGGGAATTCGGACGGTTAGCCGAGCTCACCATGGAGGACTAATTTGAGATCGTTAGGCCTACTCAGCGTCCGCTTCATTCGGTGCAACACGATCCCTAGCGTCACTCGCGCGTCAGCCTCGCTCGGCGCGCAACACGATGCTTGCGCCGTCTGCTGTTGACTGCATCTCTCGCCGAAAGCAAAACCACTTCGAACGTGATACTGATAACATAAATACGCAAAGAAGCGTACTTTCCACTGGCTTATGCTCACGGAACACAGCAAACCTCCGGCAGAGCTTCGTGGAATACCAGATGGAGTAGCTTTGGGGTTGGCAAGGTTCTTTCCTCTGTTTAACCGCAGTTTGTTCCGAAGGCACAGACTTAAAAAGCGGATGGCATGCCGTTAGTGCTCCCATTTCGCGTATTTCGCGTTTAGTGTGTATGCAAGTTGGGTCGGGTTCATGTGAACCTAGTAGGGTCGCGTCCACTCCACTCAAGTCGACCCCCGCCGTCGGATCCATGTAAAAAGGACCTCACATGTTTGGACTCACGTCTTCCGGTCTCGTTTCGTCACTTGGGTTACTCGCCGCAGCCTGCCTGAAATTAACGGGAGCCTGCTCTGTGCGGAGACAAACTCTGGTTGGTGATCTGTATAGGTCGTATCACCGCCAAAATGTACACGCAAAACCAAGTGCGTGCTCTGAGGCGATTACTACAACCTTAAGATTAATAAAAGTGAAAGCCGAGGGATCTGCGGAGAGAGAAGGCAGTGTCCCTGGCTATTATGTGGCTACAAACGTGGGGATGAAATAAATGAATGGCTCTCCATTACTAAGCATGTTTCCATCTGTAGATGAGTTCGCCAATTATATACTGTTTAGTGTCCGTTGCATTGCAGGTCTGTGGCCTATGCAAGATGCAAGGCAAATTTATTCCAATGCTTTGTTGGAAGCCCGAAATTTTTCACATGCTCCCATTTAATTAACATGCCCTGTAATCGCTTGCCGGGCCAGGTAGATGACTCCGACAAACTTCTCCAAAAATATCTATCCCTACGTTTTCTGATGTGAATTTATTTGTCACACAACAGATGCAAACTAAGCAGGTGCACAGATGATACAGCCGCTAAATAATTCAGAGAGCACTGATGAGCCTAGAGTTGCTGCTGCACACGATATATAGCGTCCTTCCGGCGCTTAGCCTCAGCATCACATTTTTGACGCTCACTGGCGCGTTCTTGTTTCGATGACGAAAGAAGTCCACGCAGCCCACAATTAAGCAGGGGCGCCACCCGACGTCATGACGTACCACGTGCTATAGACCAACACCGATCTGTGACGTAAGCACGGAGCGGTGGCGCTTCTATCGCCAGCGTGGTCCGACTGGGGGTGAAAAATAGGCTTAGCGCCCATAGCAATACATGGAAGCGAAATATTCCAAAGCCGTTTTCTAATTTCACGGGTCATATGTGATGTCGTTATTCGGTACAGACCATGAACGCCCTGGAATAGATCGTGGAAGTGTGAAATCTCATTACTGAGGCGAAGTATTTTTAAAACAACGCGAAACGTATTGGGCTGCGAGTTGAGAGGGCGACCCGTAGAAATACATGTAAACACAACATACCGCAACATTTTGCTCGGTTCAGCAGCGTTGAACCCTTCTCATTTTTTGGTGAGCGTCTTGTACGACGCCCCGACGTCATGTTGCATGACACACTACTTTCTCTTGCATGTAATGTAAGTCTGACGACTTGCAGGACCGTTCACAGCGCGACAAACGGACCGCGCACAGTTGCAGACGACCATGCACCACCCGCTGTCGCTAGCAGACGCTCCGGAGCTGAAGGCGGCCGCGGTGGGTATCGCCAGCTACGCTGTCGTCTGCTGCAATGCGCGAATCTCGTTCGGTTCATATTGTCGTATGACGTTTGACAACTGCTTTTTAAATGTAATTCTGTCTAGCATGTATCACGCGAGCGACAGTATTATCAAGCTTATTTACCCTATGCGGCAGCATATCAGAACGCGATTCGCTACACCCAGCTTGCCTGTTGGCGGTGTCTGGATTCATAACACAGGTCATTCGGGGAGTTTTAAAAGTAGACTGCCTCCGTAATGACGCACCCTACTTTATCACACACTTCTTCAAAGCGCTGGTCAACGTTTAACGACCGGCTACCACTTCTGATGCTCTGCGAAATGAGAGAAATGCTCCGGTAAGTTGTGTTTACATGTATTTCTACGGGTCGCCCTCCCAACTCGCACCCCAACATGTTTCGCGGTGTTTTAAAAATACTTTGCCTCCCTAATGAGATTTCATATTTTGATGATCTGTTCTAGGATGTTCATAGCTGCTTTGTATCGAATAACGACATCACAGGTGCCCCGTGAATTGAGAAAACTGCTCTGGAATATTTCGGTTCCATGTATTCCTATGGACGCTAACCCTATTTTTCACCCCCAGTCGGCTGTGGCGCCGCGAGCGTCCCCTTTGTTTGTAAACACGGTGTTGGTCTATAGGCTGCGCCATGGCGTCACCGGTGGTGGTGCCCATTCAACCGCTTCTGAGGTGGGCGCGTCGAGGGCCTCATTCGGAGGGCCCGCGTATTGCGTAAGAGGAAGGGATGTTGTATCGCCGACATATGTGTCTACAAGTTAGCGGAAGTTAGAGCCGAAATCCTGAGCTTAAAGACGCGATCAGCTCCCGACCCCGATGGAATAACAAATAAAATGCGACGAAACCTAGACGACGCTTCCATAACGGCTCTCACCAACTACATGCAAGAAGTATGGAGTAGCGGTCGTCTTCCTCGGCAGTGGAAAACTGCAAACGTTGTGCTAATTCCAAAACCTGGCCAGCCACCGAAATTTGAAAACCTCAGACCTATTTCTCTAACCTCACGCATTGGAAAGCTTATGGAACGCGTAATCCAAACAAGGCTAACTAATTTCATGAGAAAAACGATTTGTGGCCGCACGAGATGGTCGGGTTCCGACCGGGCCTGTGCACACAGGACGTAATGCTCCGATTACAACATGACGTAATTGAATCGAAATCCAGAGACGCGAAGGTAATTCTAGCACTAGATCGGACAAAAGCATTTGACAACGTTAAACATCAGACAATTCTCGCGGGGCTGCAGGAATTAGGAGTCTGCGAGAGGACATATATTTATGCAAAGGATTTCCTGACAAACAGGACGTTGAAAGTAAAGTTTCAGGACCTAGAATCCCCCACTGTCCACAGGGAAGTAAAGGAACGCCGCAAGGCTCGGTGCTCTCCCATTTCCTCTTTAACGTGGTGATGAGAGGCCTTCCCGCCGCTCTTAAAGTCATAAAAGATCTAAAGTTCAGCATTTACGCGGACGACGTTAATCTCTGAATGAACAGTGGCAGCGACGGCAGCATAGAGGAACGCGTACAGGCGGCGGCCGACACCATTGTGTCCTACGCGGCCGAAAGGGGTCTTTCGTGCTGTCCGCAAAAATCTGAACTTTTCATCTATAACCCAAAATCAATGAGGTGCCAGGGAGACTTTAACGTAGAAATTAAGGTCGACGGCAAAACCGTACCAAAAGTCCAGCAAATCAGAATCCTCGAACTTTTTATTCAAGAGGACGGGTATAACGACGGAACGATAAAAAAACTCACTTCCTACGCGACGTAAGTAACAGGGATATTTAGGAGGATTGCATTCAAAGGCAGATGCCTCAAAGAGAGAAGCCTCTTGAGACTGATGCAGGCGTACATAATAAGCCGAATATGCAATGCCACACCGTTCCTTAACATCAGGACCAATTAAAAAGATAAGATAGACGCACTCATCAGGCGTTGCGTCAAGAGGGCGCTGGGTCTACCCATCTCCTGTTCTACGGAACGCCTGATAAAAATGGGAGTGCATAATAGCTCGACGGAACTTGCTGAAGTGGTGAGAATCTGCCAAAATAGAAGCCTGGGCGAGTTGGTATGTATACATTCTAAAACAGCGCAAAAGAACAGGGACGAGAGAACGAAACGTACAACACGAGCGCTGACTTACAACTGATTTATTGAACATAAGTGAGCAATATATAAGAAGAAAACTGGGTGATAAAACCAGAAGTAGTCGACGTCAAACACGGTGTAGGAGGCCGTAAAACTGATAAGAGCGTGGTAGGTTGATGAGGGTAAAAGACGATATAATCTAAAAAGAGATTATTGAAGTGAACAGATACATTCGAAAGATGGGAATCAGTTAATGTGACAGGATGTAAAGAGCCATAAAAACGATAAAAGCGAAGCATCGAAACATGATAAAATTGATAAAATATACAAAAGGAGTGGAATGCATAAAATTGACAGGTTACTGCTAAAAACTGCTTAAACTTTAACAGCGAGTTTTAAACGATGGCGATCAATGTTCTGCGGATAGAAACCTTATTTCTTTGTCGGACAGAAGCACAGACGGAGCACTGACACAGGTGTATTTATAAGTTTTTATGTTAAAAGCCTCAATCACTTCCCTAGTCAATTGATCAGCGTGATGTCCTATGGCTCTGCATTGTTGAAAATCTGGTAGACATTCGCTGCAGTTTTTGATATGGTCTGCGATATGTCCTTTGTCACCTTTTTGCACATCTTTGGTTTTATCACCCAGTTTTCTTCTTATATATTGCTCACTTATGTTCAATAAATCAGTTGTAAGTCAGCGCTCGTGTTGTACGTTTCGTTCTCTCGTCACTGTTCTTTTGCGCTGTTTTAGAATGGTGAGAATCGCCCAATATGAGAGATTAAGTAGGTCGCGCACGGGTCGAACCATCTTAGAATGGGTGGGTCGAAAAATAAATAGGGGCACAGCCAACAAGGTTGCCCTACCGCCACAATGTCGCGAGAACATCATTGTCCGTCCTCTCCCTCGCAGCATGCACCCAGAATACCACAAGGAGAGACGGGAGAAGAGAGCAGAAGCACTGGTTAAAAGAGCAAAATAATTCAGAGTAAAAGAAATTGCCTACGTAGACGCTGCAAGCGGCCGATCGGGGGCGGCAGTCGCTGCGGTAGTCGATGGTAACTGCGCACCAGTCGTCTCCGCCACCATCCGAAGCAGAAACATAGACACGGCTGAAGAGGTCGCAATATCGCTCGCTTGCGTCGGAACGAAGGCTAGATGGATCTTTAGCGACAGTAAAACTGCTCTCTAGAATATCGGAAAAGGCAGGGTTTCGCAAGAATCGATCGCAATATCACCTTAATTTGGGTCCCAGCACTCACGTCCGTCCCCGGCAACGAGGCGGCTCATGATTTAGCCCGAGATCTCTACTTCCGGGCAAACGCGGAGCCGCCCGGCTGCCCGGTGATGGACGAACGTTTGCAAACCTATAAAGAAATAATCGAAAATTACATATTAGGAAGACGTCTGATGCCGCCACCGGATCCTAGCTTAAATAATAAAGAGGCCATAGCCTGGCGGCGATCACAAGCCGGAAATTTCCCGAACCCTGTCTGGTTGTTTCACACCCAGATAGATGAGAGAAAAAAGGATAAATGTAAATCCTGCGAAGCGAGAGGGACCCTTGACCATATACTTTGGGAATGCCCTAAGTCTGCGGCCGCTAGGGACAACATTAAAAGTAGAGAAGCCTGATTAACCCTGCTGCG
>JAJIZL010115063.1:0-10933 GCA_023969395.1 Amblyomma maculatum | reverse complement strand
GAGCTCATTGCTGTTTGAGGCTAGGACAGGGGCCCTCAGAACAAAAAAGTACAGGAAAAAATTTCAGGAAGTAGATATATTATGCGCGGCGTGCGGAACTGAGGCAGAAACAACGGAACATGTTGTTCTAAGGTGCCAAAAACTTCGTCCTGCCCTTCCCGCGGGAAAAGCGGCAGATCTGGAGAGAGCGCTGGGATTTGTTGGGGAAGATGGACGAATGGATGAGGAACGCGTTTTGATAACAAAAGAGAGGTTAGAGGATTGGTGGAAAAAGTCAAGAGAATAAAGAGAAGAAAAAAAAGAGAGGGGGCAGATACGGGCGAATTAGAAGCTAAAAATAGGGAAGAGATAAATATATTTCTTTTAATTTTTTGGCTAGGCGGCGCAAGCTGCCGTCCGATACAAAGGGCAGAGCCACTATCATCCATCCATCCGGTATAGCATTTGTATATTGATAATGATAGCAGATACTCCCAACCCTCGTGATCGGCGGAGTCGTGCAGGGAAGTGATGTTGGTAAGCATCTGGTTATTTGGCGTTATTGACCCATTTGTTTCTTTTTTTAGTGAAAAAGAGTAGTATGTCGGGATGGATTTGTCCACAAATCAAGTCATTCTGGAATACTGGCAATCAACTGGCAACATATCTCACTGACATACACTCGTGGAACAAGGCTTAATTTAGCGTACTGTAGCAGGTTAGTGGGTGTGTCAATGTGGCACCTGGTGCGTGTTATGGAATTGCTCAAAAGACGGCTGAAACACGGATGACCACAGAACTCGCCTACAACTTTAATTTCAAAGGGTCTTGGCAATTTCTGACTGCGACAGTTCACATTAATCATTACATTTGACATCTCTCGACATGTCTAATTTCACCTTTTTCGACATGCCTACACTTCAGCCTTTGCTCGTTTTCAAGAGTTCAGCAAATGGAGTCATGAAGTGCAGATAACTGAATCGACACGAAAGCAATGTGCTTCAAGTTCTCTGTTTCTTTCTGTGGTTCGCGTAAATTGCCACTGATCTAACCTCAGCATGGTACAAGGGTCTTCGACATTTGACAGATTAGAACATTTTCTGGAAATTATTTTGCTTATATATACATGCCATAGAAAAACAATTTTCCATCTAGTCTCCAATTAAAGGCAGCCATTTCTGGTTCGAAACCTGGGCTTACGCATGTCATTATAAGCACTCTACAAAACAGCATTCATATTGTGTGTTGTCACATGGTGGGTGAAAGTGCAGTGTGTCCCCTGAATTAATCTTCAGTCGAATTCCTACCGGTAATTATGTTGGACCATTGCCTTAACACTCATCGGCTTTGAATGGGGATCACTCTCCTCGGACTTTCATCGGTCCTGTGAGAAGAACGAGAGGAATAAGACGGCTACAAAGTACGAAACAGAAGTAAACTAGGGTTGTGGGGCAGCCACATTTTTCAATCCGATCCAACCTTTCGACATGAGATCTGGTCCCCTTGTCTCGATAGACGCAAGTCCCCTTGTAGAAACATTGGTTCGACATCTGAACTGTTTGATTCCTTTTTCAGTCTTCGTTCATTCTTGTTCTCGGTCACACAATCACCATTTCAACAATTCCTAGGCGCCTAGATGCCGTCTATTGCGTCCGTACTATTTTTTCCATCTTGGTATATAATCAATCTTTTCATTAGCCTAACCTTATCTGTACTACATTCTTCTGTCAAGGCCTTTTATATCTTCTTTTTAGCCTCTGAACTAAGCCCACGCCATATTTGACTTCACATCTGTAATGCTTCGATTTTTTTCTGAACATTGTTATTGTAGTAGCAGCAACTCACACAGCGTATATTTCAAGTTAAACTATACCTATCACTTACTAGTGAAAAGAACAATACTATTTATTTTGTGGTCGGTCTTTCCAGGCTTATCCATCTAGAAGGGAAACGGTACACACCACGAATGTGCCAGTTTCTTTCATCTGGGAGGAAACATTGCATGATGTCTTCAGAAATGGGTATCCACTATCTCAAATACGACTCAGAAAAACATTTTGGCGATAAAACTTTTTGGTTTCTTACAGACTTCACACAAGCAACCTTTCTGTTACGGGTGTTAGCGGCATTCCTTCGTCTCATTGCATTTACATTTTAAGTCAGTCAAAGAAGTCTAACTATCCAAAGCAGCTTAGCCTTGTCAAGGGACTAGCCAATATGGCAGCGCACCTTTACACTCGGCCGTGTAACGTGATGTCATGATGTCCCAATTGCGGTGAATAATCGGTGCAAAATCTAACACACTACAGCTGCCACCTGCTGGAGCACTTGTCGACGAGTTCATGTCCGGTGGTCTCGTGACACTGCACACTGAATAGGAAGTGCTCGACCATATCTCCTAAATTTTTTTACATAAACCTCCCCATCAGATAGATGTCTCATGCCACGTCTCAAGCAATCAACGAATTTCCTACCCTTACCTCAATAGTCTGCTCATGCGCACTACGCCTGTCCGCAGTATTAGAACAAGACGCCCTGTTTTCTATATATGTGAAATCCATGTAAATATTATTCAAAAATATTGATACGTGGCAAGGTAAGGCCAAGAGATAAAAGTCGAAGACGACACCGCACACAGCACACAGAAACACAGCAGCGTTAATCGGGCACCAACCCACACTGCTCGCACGTCATCCTTTCTAAAACCCACACTGCTCGTACGTCATCCTTTCTAAAACTCACCCCGCCGGGGTGGCGCAGTGGTTACGGCGCTCGACTACTGTTCCCGAGGACGCGGGGTCGAATCCCGGCCTCGGCGGTAGCTTTTCGATGGAGGCGAAAAGCAAGGCGCCCGTGTGCTGTGCGATGTCAGTGCACGTTAAAGAACCCCAGGTGGTCGAAATTTTCGGAGTCCTTCACTACGGCGTCTCTCATAGCCTGAGTTGCTTTGGGACGTTAAACCCCACAAACCAAACCAAACCTTTCTAAAACTCACGAGTTTCTTCTTCTTCCGTACTTATGCAGATACCAGTGCATGCACTGCCTAATGTAGCACTACCCCGCCGGCTGAAAAGCACCGTCCTGGTGCGTGCTAGCGTCCAAACCAGGGTCCGTGTAGCAGGGCTTGAGGCGTGCAACATGGACCGTCTCGGTGCGTGGTGTAGATTGCAGGATTGCGGCTAAGGTAGCAACGTGGGGAAGTCTGGCTCGCGGTAGGAGCAGCCACTACAGGAACAGGGTGCGTTGGGGACGGTGGCGGCCCGGGGCTGGAAGAGATGCCGACGTTGGCGAGTTCTTGGCGAGCAATGGCCTGTATCATGGCCATAGTGTCGGGTGGCGGAGACGTGAGTGGTGCAGGAGCGAAGTCCTCGAGTTCTCTCCAGATGATCCGATTGACGTTCGCTGGATGAGAAGGCTGTTCCAAAAGCGGCAGGTCAGCGCAGGATGATGTAGCCGCCGTGTCTGGAAGGTGGTCAAAGCGATGTATGATACGACGTTGTTTAGCCTGCTCGAATTTTCGACAGACTTGAAGTACCGAGTCGACGGTAGCGCAATCCGTACAGAAAAGGATGTTGAACGCATCATGCGCTATACCTTTGAGGATATGCCCTATCTAGCCACTTTCTGGCATGGAGCTGTTCACCTTGCGGCACAACACAAGGACCTCTTGAATATAGGCAAGGTAGGACTCCGTGGGGGATTGGGTGCGAGTGGAAAGTTCTGTTTTTCTGCGCGAGCCCGCCTAATCGGCTTTCCGAACAAGTCCTGTAGCTTTTGTTTACAGATTTTCCAGGTCACTAGCTCTTGCTCGTGATTTTGGAACCACGCCCGAGCTGTTCCCGCAAAATAGAAGATTACGTTCGCCAGCATAATGGTCGCGTCCGAGTGGTTGTTTCTGCTGCAGCGCTCGTACTCTTCAAGCCAGTTGTTGACGTCCGGCTTGTCTTCGCCGTTAAAGATGGGAGAGTGGCGGATCTTCGTGAGTACCACTGGCTGAGCCAATGATGCTGCGATGGTAGGGGCTGCCTCGGAGGTCATAGTGGTCGTTGCTGACGTCGTTGTAAGCCCAGATAGGTGGCGGCCACTGCGCAAATCAAGATTTTTTGTGCTATTTTGCTGTTATATTCTGTTCTGAGCGCATCGAGATTTTGAGTCACCTCCATCAAGATGATATGTGGCAAGGTAAGGCCAAGAGATTAGTCCAAGGTGACTCCGCACACAGCACATAAAAACACAGCAGCGTTAACCGGGCACCAACCGACGCTGCTCGCACGTCGGCTTTTCCAAAACTCACGAGCTTCTTCTTCTTCCGACCTTATGCAGATACCAGTGCATGCACCGCTAATGTAGCAATATTGTCAGTACCTCACTAGAAGTAACCAGAAATTACCACAGGAATGCATCGTGGCAGGAAGGCGCCTTGCTGCGATATCACTTTCGATAACAAAAAATTTATTTTTGCTCGACGTCACTGAGGCTTCTTGTCAGCAGTGCCAGACTTGAATATAACCAGCATTTGTCTGTAGCAGGCCACGCTAGCAGGACCGTATTAGCAAATAACATACCTTCTGCAGGCCGGGCTTGATCCTCTTGTCAGCTTCATATTTTTTATGCAGTTTGTCACATCGCTACTCATGCCAGGATAACATTCAGCAATAAAGGACGGGTTTTTAATTTCATCTGAGTTATAGCTCTCCTCTACAGGAAAGAGCTTATTATTGGAACTGCGACCGCACAGAAAGGTAAACGTGGAAACACGGCGGCGCTAGCAATGGCAACGCATTTCTTAATTCGAAGTACCACTGGCTTTCAATGCTGAAACCATGTGGCAATAGCATCCTTCATCTCTGCATTGCAAGTTAAAATACACAATTTGAATGTATGTGAACTTTTACTCATTGATAATTATTTTTCTTTTTTGTTGTCAGCATCTGAAAGTTATACCGCTTTTTTGCAGCGTACTCGACAAGCAGCTGCACTGGGCCAGTTCTCTCATTATGGCGTGGGTATTAAAATATATTTCGCTGTAGTAGACTAGCTTGTCACCGAACTGCTTTCTGCTGCAATGAGCGTGCATCACGGTCTTACGAACAGCGCTGACGCTGCTTATAAAACGTGTATGCGTCAAGAGCACGAACGCTTGACAGGTTTTCGCGAACAGACTATAGGGCTGTGATAGCCAGCACTGTGAAAACAGATATTTAGCTCCTAATACGAGTGAATCGCAAAAGAAATATGAATACTTTCAAAGAAATATGCTCGAAATTGCTTTCTATCTTGCAGCGTATTTCAAATTGCCACAAGCGTTATCATTTGCTAAGGCATCAATTCTTTATGCCAGCCGCAAAGTGAGTCAACACACAACGTCCGTCCGAATAAATTTATCACTGCGAAAGGGAAAGAAGATCGGAGAATCAAAATTGGCAGCTATGAAAGGAAGTTCGGGAGTAGAGAGAGCACATTGAATGACGCATTCACAGAAAAACATTGGCCGTGGTTTACTTAAGTTAGGCCAGGATATACGTAGCGAAAGCCTGTGTGCTTGGCGCTGGGCAAGCTACTGCTCTCTAAAACATTCTAACTTCATCCAATCCAGTGTACTCCAATTCAGTATTATTCAAATACGTCCAATCCAATCTACTTTATCTTATACAATCCAATCTAGTACAGTAAAATCTAGTGAAATACAATCCAGCCAATTAAGTGAAGTTGAATATAAACCAGTGAAATCGAGTCCAATCCAATCAAGTCTAATCTAATCTAGTCCAATCCAGTCCTTTCTAATGCTGAGTAGATGCCAGGCCGAAATGCGCCTCTTGCTAGCCTACCATCCTCACGGCTATCATCATCACGCTAGAGCAGACGAATTAGGATGCGTTGCTCACGAAGTCTAGCGATATTATTGCAATACGAGACGTCTTCTTCTGGTTGCTTCTTTCGTGCAATGGAACATGGTCGTCGTTCTACTGACGCAGCAGCAACTGCATGTTTTGCAAAGAAGCTGCTCGAAACCTTTTTTTTTCAAAATATGTTATATTGCCTCCTACAGCAACAAATTTTTATTTGGCAGGTATCCCTGCAGACGCATGGAAACTACCGTCTGCTGCCGACGCAGATTAAATTGCGAGTCCCTTTTCGATGTCTGAGCTGCTGGCTGTAATTGACTATGGGAAGCGGAAAACAGCGCCTGGCCTGGACAAAAATTTAGTATGAGGTTTACAAAGACCTCAGTACTGTGGCCTATAGACTATAGTACTAACTATAGACACCATAAACAAAGTGTGGCTGGATGGTGTCGTACCCCAGAGCTGGGAAACCGCGCTCGTGGTCCCTATTCCCAAACCTGGGAAGCCTCCAACAGACCTTGCCAACTTCCGACCAATTCCTTGACGTCAACGCTGTGCAAGATTTCAGAGAAAATGCTAGCTACACAACTTTCTTGGTAGCTTGAACAGCACGGTTTTTATCACCCTGCTCAAATTGGATTTCGTCCATACATAGGTACAGAGGACGGGTTGGCTGTCTTGGCATCAGCAGTTCTATCAACTACCCGTAGCCGCAATGTATGTACCATATAAGCAACGAACATTGAAAAGGCATATTACAACATCAGTCACGCTGCAATCCTGAATGCCAATGACATGCTTCATCTCCCTCCGAGAGTGCGCACTTTTGTCCAATCATTTTTGGACGGAACAAAATTTGCAATACGCCTCAGTGGTAACACAATTGGTTCATTCGTATCACTACGTGGCGTGCCCCAGGGATCAGTATTGCCTCCGACGTTCAATATTACTTTCATCCCATTAGCATGGCGCTTACATGATATCCCTGAAATCAAGTTTCTGCGATACGCAGATGATATTGCCGCGAAACATTCAAAACAGTATTTGTTGTTTTTTAACCGCCACCGGCATGCGGCCTTATCACTCGGATTCTGGATCGCGTATCAGTTCTGTATTCTTTGTTTGCTAATGCTCGATGTCACGAGACGCACCTTTATAGTTTCGTTGTAGACAAGATACAGCGAGATCTGTCCCGAAGATTCCGGCCACTCGTGTGTCTTTTTACAATGTTCCAGCTTGTGCTGGTAGCAATTGCGAGGTTATCTAGATTGTTCTGAGCAGCCTTTAAATTTAGTGTTGACGAGTGCGACGGGCATTCTTTGTTCGACGATTGACGAGCATGTTTGTTGCTATCGCTGCCGCCTTGTTGCTTAGTTCTTTTGCGGGCGCAAGTCAGCCCGATAAAGAGTTTCTTCAGTGCTTCAGTTTATCAGGCCCAGTTCCAGCTTCGTACCAGAGCACAATGAGATCGCCTTGAAGCCATACATCAAGAAGGCTATGAAGACCATAACATGCCTTCCACCCCTCACACCGGTCGTAGCGTTATAAGAGAATGCGCAGCTTAACACCCTCGATGAGATCGTGCAGCAGCGCCGTGATACTCGCAGACTCAAGGCCACTTTGTCACATTCCACGCAAGCAGTGAGGGCGTAAGCAACGTCACACATTATTCTTCAGCCACCAGCGCCAGTTCTCCCTCCCAGGAAATTTGTACAATTAGGAGACAAGCCAGCTGATATCCGAAGTCTGACGTCTGCCAACTCGGCATCGTTGCTTCGCCAGATTTTAACAGCAACATACTCAGCTGCCTCAAGGGTCTATTGTAGTGTACGTGGATGCAGGCCTGCAAGGCTGTGTAGCCAGAAAAGCAATCTACTGTCCATGGAGACCTAGCCTGAATCAGACCTCTACGTTTCAGCTATCGAAACCACTTACATCTTTCTGCGCTGAGCTCGTGGCTTTTTAGGAGGCACTCAGCTCCATGGCTGCCATAACCCTGCGCCCTGCAGCCCACGTTGTCATCCGCACTGACGCATTTCAATCAGTACGTTTGCTCCGACGTGCCAGCCGCTGCCCTAAAATAGGCCAATACATCCACTAGCTTGCGGCGCGCATCCCGTAGTCAGTATGCATTGAGTGGGTACCATGGGACCTGCGGCCTTCCCAAATTCAAGCAGATTTAGCGACTCGCCTCTAGAGTCAAGACGCATTAATGCCACGGCTCCTCGAAGTCGACGACGCTACCCTTCTTTTATCAAGAAAGAAAAACCTCCGGCGCAGCACACGTGTACTTATCCCTCCTTGTGCGGTATCCCTTCCCCGCGGTCTCACAAGTGCAGAGGAGGTGGCGCTTAGGAGAATTCAGGTCGGCGTTGCCCTCACACCAGCTGTCACTATGGCGTGATGTCACTTTCGAGACAAATATCCCTGCCCAGGGTGCCCGATCTGTAAAAACGAAAATGTTGAAGCCGACATTGACCACTTGTTATGGGACTGCCCAGCACTGAAGCCAACACGAATACGGCACCTGACGATAGCTGGCCGTTCAGCAACCAGTCCTGCCTCATATGTCGCTTGGACGCAGGGACCTCATCATAGCTTACTCCTGAAATTTATAAAATCAGCCATCCCTTTTTCATTCATTTAATCATTTTCAATCTTATACCCTACTGATGCTCTGAGGCAATAAATATCGATTAAAAAAAAGCTTCAAATCAAAAGAGCAAAAAAAGAAGAAGCATCATCAACTTTGTAATCACCTTACAAAAACCTTTGTTAACCGCTGTTCAAGCCCCAACCCTTCATGTTATGTCCCTCCTGCGAACCCCTCAGGGTCTAGTAAATAAATAAAACGAATAGGAAATATTACGTCAACCCATGCACTTCCTTTATCAGTTCCTAATTATTGTGAAGAAGATCAGTTATTTTAGGAACTGAAAATTATTGCGGATAATAACGTCAATGTTGAAGCCAACGTTCCAATGCTGCCCTGATAATAAACTTTTTTTTAATGTTATTTTTCTTTCACATTCGTGCACCTTCTGATGTATCTTCATTACCTAAACCCTGTATCAAAACCATTCGGGAGTTTCAGCCTATGCTCGCTATTTGAAAGCCAAGCGTTGCTTTGGGGGCGAGCTTTGTAATTCCCTTAAAAGGACATTTTTTGAATCAAACCATCCTTTTTGCTATCCAAATTACCACCAAAATTTGGTTTCCGCTTATTTTTTCTCCCTTAATTTCTCGCTAACAGTGACTTACTGATGACATTTTCTTGCTAAGCAACTCGGAGGATGAACTGCAAAAAAATTATTGCTGACCTAGACACGAAAGGTAGAAAGTTAGGCTTGAAAATCAATATGCAGAAAACTAAGGTAATGTTCAACAGCCTCAAGAAGGCACAGTAGGTTTGCATTAGGTACGGAAGTACGGAAGTAGTAGGCGAATATGTCTATTTAGGACAGGTAGTAAACGCCGCCGCCGCCGCCGCCGCCGCCGCCGCTGCCGCTGCCGCTGCCGCTGCTGCTGCTGCTGCTGCTGCTGCTGCTGCTGCTGCTGCTGCTGCTGCTCAGTCGCAGTTGGCGAAATAAAGCGGAGCTGTTACACTTCTATGCGCATTTTTGCCATAAGACGGATAACTAGGTTGTAACCTTGCCTTTTCGAATAAATGAGAAAGTGGGTTTCCGCTGACAACTAAACAATACATTTTGAGTTTCCTTCCATAAAAAAGAAGACGATGTTTGCTTGCAACTGGCCGGTACATAATGGCATACAGATTGTTACGTGGTGGCAAGCGATGACAAAAGGAGAACAGAGGACAGAAAGAAGATGTTGGATGACGTTTAATGAATCTGTGAGCGGGCCTAGCGCTCGCGCTCCTGCCCGCGCCACTGACCTCTTTCTTCGTCCTCCGTCCGTAACATCACCCGGGGCCACAGAACGATCGTCCTATCGTAGACGAGGACGTTTGCCGATGACGATTCCATGGAATGATTGTGGGCATGTCTGGATGCTTGAAGAAAAGGAAGAAATAAGAATAGAACGGCTTGCCGGTACGATGTCTGATGCGTGGATGATCCGCCTCCCCTGGATCTGTCAACCATCCGTCGCCAGAGTCTATGGGACCGATGGCTCGAGGTTACGTCGGGCAGCTTGGGAAGCTTGGGCAGGGGTTGCGTGTTCCTGTCCATCGGTTCCTTCGGGTCATTCGGGTCTTTCGAGTCGTTCGTCTTGGTTCTGATTGGTCTGCCTGTTCTCCTTGTCTTCAGTTCGGGCTGGGGGCTGGGCGGTGGTAGTTGGCCAGGTCTGGGCTTGAAGGGCTGGGGCGAAGCTGCTCGGCGATGTCCCTGGGCCCTCGGTCGTTGGTCTAGGCTTACAGATGGCGTCGATGCTCCAAGGCGAAGATGGGGGTGACGTACGCCGCACCTCCCGCCAAATGTTACGTGACAGCCAGCGATGACAACAGGAGAACAGAGGACAGAAAGATGACGTTGGATAACGTTTATTGAATCTGTGCACGAGCCTAGCGCGCGCGCTCCTGACAGCACCACTGCCCTCGTCTTCCTCCTTCGTCCGTAACAATATGATTAATGTTACGATAATGTGTTCTTTTGAAAAATTCGGTGCTCTTTGCAGTAAATGCTAACCCACTATAAAACAAGCCACTCTTTATAGGGAAAAATTATTTATTGACTCCGTTCATGTCCATTTCAGACACCGCATGACGTATCGTATGTTACATGCGTCTCATTCTTGCAGTGTTGTCTGTAGGCATTGTTGCAGTCCTCAGTGGGATTAATGGGTCCATCTTTCTTTTTGATGTACATTTCACAGTCCGGAGGATAAGCGGTGTCTCCTAAATCAAGGGGAAAGCAGGTTATCTTCTTCATCTAAAGCTGCTTCCTCCAGCCTATTTTTGTAGTGACGTTTTTTATGGAAACAAAATTTCACAAATTTTAGGTTTCGAAAGCATGCTTCTTTGAGAGCAAGTTCTTACATTATATTTTACGGCACAATGTGAATGCCTTTTTTTTATTTGAAAGGTCCCTTCTTGAAGCAAGACAGTGTGTGTTATTGAATTCAATCGCATCGTTTAGGTACAGCCCTTA
>JAJIZL010115059.1:0-13245 GCA_023969395.1 Amblyomma maculatum | reverse complement strand
TACCTCTAAAAAACAGCAGACCGCACAAGAGCCCTTTCTATCTTTTATGTTACCATTGCACCATAATATAATTTATTTAAATACTATGCAAACTAAATTTCATGACAGTTATTCAATGGAGAGATTTCACAGAAAGCAGCCCACTAGAGCTGGAACACCGAATGAACCGTAGAAGCAGCCCTCTTGAAAGGTTGAGACGCTTATATTTCTAGAATCTGTTAATGACACCCGCTTCACCGAGTTAAAGCACTTTGTCGGGTTTCCTAGGGATATCATTATGCACCTGCTTTCCCTCATAAATGGTTCAGCTCGCAAAAGTAACCCAACAACTGTGGTTACAGCAACGGGTGTGTGGTAAGTGCAGAAAACAAGGGATACGCCATTGCAAGATCAAAATTGTTATCGACGAGATAAAAACTTTCGCTGTGTTGCGTCAATCGAGCTGCGGCATTAGGCGGTCTGCAAGAGATAAGCAACGCTTTTTTGTAAGCCCAAGGCTACACTACGCATACGCCCCCTCTATTAAAACACTGAGCAATGTAAGCAAGAAATGCATGGGGTGGTTTTCTTGCTTACTCAGCTCGCACTTCTGCATTTGATTTCCGAAAAAAGAAAATGCTTAGCCTGATAGCAGCTGCTTTATTATATGAGGTTTCTTTTGATCTTCGTTCCACAGTTTGCATTCAGCCGACATTGCTCAAAAGTGCGAGGAAGGAAAGAGTCCGTTTTATCTTTTTCTTTTTAGCGTCATACGTTTCGAAACCCATCGAGGCCGGGTAACATTTTTGCCGCTATCTGTTATCTGCTATCGGCATTCGTTGCTGGTTGTGAGACTTACCTCGTCAAGCCTATTCTGCTCTGGCTCACTGGACGGACGTAAAGTGCTCAAACAAAAATTACTATAATCATTATTATTCAAGACGTTAAAGTCAAAGTGGCGCTATATATGTGCGCTCTTGCCGGCAGATTGCGCAAGCACCTTGACTTTGTGCTGGGATAGCGAAAAATATTTAAATTGTCTAAGACGTCAAAATTTGACTCGTGAATATTGTGGATGGCTTCCTGGAAACCCTGCTAGAAGCGAATTGTGCACTTTTTAGAGCACAGCTGGTCGGCGCCTACTCCGGTGTTTCGCGGCATTGCCATTTGTAACCAGGTTCTGCATTGCGCATGCTCGCACTGCCGCGGAGGCCTGACAGAGTAGAGCAGGAAAGCGGCTTCCAGCATCGCATGCTCTCTGCATAAAGTGGATTCTGCCTAGAACGTCAGCGAATTTTAATGCGTTAAGTAAAACGCTGGTTGTGTTCGATGCAAAGCTAGATAGCGCGGGCCGCCCAAGCCTTAACCTATAGCCGTCGCCGTTCGTCACGGCGAACCACTTGATTTTTTTTGCCGTTACTGGGAGCGGCCATTTTCAGCTGACTGGCGCGCCACACGCGGGCGTTTCCTTGGGGATTGGGGATCTCCGCTGCCACGCCTGCACTATAGTCATGATTGGCTCGCATTCGGGCTCTAGAAAATATTGCCAGACATATTTTCACCATCCGGATGTGAAGGAGCGAGCTTGTTTGCGTTGTCATAGAGTTAAAATGGGCGCAATATTTATCGGATTTCGTTTTACATCCACGTTTATTGTGTTGTTACTAAGTGCGCAGCCATGGTAATGCTGCAGTTTCGGTACCCTACAGCCGCAAAAAAAAGTTTTTAATCACTGCACGCCTTACTCGTATCTGCACGCCTTATATATATCTCAGGGCATTTCCAAACCGCTCTTCATGCTCAGCCAGCCATAGCAAACGATACAAATTAGAACACATTGTCGCCTGCTGGTGGGGTGCCAGTTCCATAAAAAATAATCGCTTTTAGCTCATCTCTGGTACCAAGCTAACAGTGGCCAAGCTTTGTTGCTCATTTTTTTATAAACGCTGCCGCATTAGGATCGTTTTTATACCTGGAATATCTATAAAGTGCCTATAAAACTGTTGCGCCGGCATGTCGCGCGAGGTACGGCTTTTTAAGCCCTGAATGTACTAGTGGTGCCGTCTTTGCCAAGAGTAACCAGGCTGCCAGGTCTGCTCTTCAATCATATAGTAGAGAATTCATACCACTTCTGAAGCAGTAAATCTCTGCAAAGTACAGACGAGACCTTGTCCCCCATTATTAAAAATCGTGATGTGCTGGGAATCCTTATTGACCTCATAACGCCAATGAGAAAGCAAACCATGCAGCCTGGTTACTTTTGGCAAAGACGGTACGTGCCAAAGAAAGAAGGAGCAAAGAAATGCTAGCTGGAGTCGGGTTCCATGTGGCATATGAAGTTACGCATCCCAAAATGGCGTTGGGTACACGCCGTAGGGGAGTCCTCCGGAAATTTCGACCATCGGGGCTCTTTAACGCGCTGACATTACACACACATTACACATTTCGCCGCCTTCCGCTTCACTTTTATCGAAGCGCGGCGGTCGCTTCCATGGTCACACCTAGGCCTTCAGGCTCAGTAATCAAGAGTCCAAACCACTGAGCCGTTACTAACGGGCACAATACCGTTTCTCTTTTCGTAATAAATCTTAAATAAATACTAACAAAGTAGAAAGATCTCGCTACATCTGCAGCAAGAAGACGCGTAAATTTTATTTCGAAGCAATTGGTCTGTGTTAAAGCGCTATGCATCTGTTTATGCCAGTGTGATAGCCTGTAATGAAATCGTTTTTTTTTGTTCTCTCAAGGAGATCCTAACTGCGCTGTTGAGTTGAGATACAGTTGAACACGCCGACCTCTCTCTGAAATACAGAAATAATAATTTGGATTGCCGGTGGTAGTGTTTATATTCTCGTAAAGGAAAAGTAAAAGAAAACCAAAGACGAACCACTGATGACCGAATGCGCAAGCGTTTTACCTAAGCAATTTTCAGAGCGAAGCTCACTGAGCCAGTTACAATAAAAAAGATAAAACATATGTATCCATATGCACAAAATTAAAAAAAGTAAATAAACATCCATTTATCACTTGTGAAGGACAGCCACAAAAAACAAAAACATCGAAAGCGCATTACAACTAATAAACGGTAATTTCCAGCTCATAACCTGCATGCAACACTCGGATATTGCGTAAACAAAGAAACAGTTTGCTTCAAATTGCTAGAGTGCTCTCTAGAAATGGGAAAGCGATGCACAGCACGTACGTATACATGCATAGATTGTAGAACGCGTTAACGACATAACTGAACAACGCTCGCTCAGGAACATGTATTATACGCGAGGGTGCCCGCGCGACCCGCTGTCCCCGGGCCGCGAGTGCCCAACATATAGCGCCTGCTGTCGAGAGCAGGAAAAGGATCAAAGAAAGCACGAACAGATTCAAGATTACGGCGGAAATTGCTTAAAGGGAGACAACGCTGTCAACTACATTACATCAGTAAGAGCCGAGTACTTAAGAGCGACGATAGGATAGTCTTCGCAAATCAGGGAGCAACGCAAGATATCCGGATACAAGGCCGCTTAGAACTGCCCAACCAAAAATAAAAAAGGACGTAAACAAATATTCCTAAAATCACGTTTACAAGAATAGATCAAATTCCGATCAAGCGGATTAATGGACTTTTTTTTTGGTAACGTTGTTTACTGCCTCAGGCCATAATGGATTATGTAAAAACTTTAAAAGGGTAATAAATAAAATTAAAAAGGTTGGCTTTGCTAATAAAGTTCAAGATAAATCGATGATAAGGCCCTTGCGTCCAAGTAATATACGAAGATGAGTTGTTCGGCGAAAGGCCCACTGCCGTCAGGTGCCGAATTCTCGTCGGCGTCAGTGCCGGGCAAACCCACAAGTGGTGAATATCTGCCTCATAATTTTGTGAATTGCAGACAGGACATCTTGGACGTTAATATAAATATCGATGTTGAGGTCATGTTCGTGTTACAGCAGATGTGAGGGCAACCCTGACCCGGATCCTCAGTAGCGCAACTTCCTCAGCGCGGGTAAGACCGCTGGGGAGGGTTACCGCATACTGTGGGACAAGAGCCCGTGTGCGGCACCAGAGGTGCTCCTTTCTTGTGAGAAGCAGAGTGGCATCATCTATAGTGAGGACGCGTGTCATTGATGAACGTAGATTCGCCTGGCGGTTTGCAGAATCTGCAGAGGTTTGCGAACTGAGTAGGTCACGTGGGACCCACTCAATTCGAACGGTTTGCGAGATGCGAGCAGCCAGACGATGTAAATTCTGGCAGATTTCTGGGCTTCGACTGACGCGTCGGAGCAGACGTATTACTTGTAGGGCGTCGGTGCGGATGACAATTTTGGCTGTAGGTAGTAAGGTTGTGACGGATATAGAGTGAAGCGCGTCTTGGACGGCAACCAGCTCAGCACAGAAAGAACAAGCGGGTTCTGCAAATTGATATCTAGATGTACTATTAGGCGCCGGCTTACAAGGACAATGAATTGCAGTTGTCGTTTGACATCCGTCAATGCTGGCACCTACATATACAATTATTGAGCCTTGGGGCAGCTTGGTGTCTTGCTCTGCGATTCTTTCATGAAGACATGATGCCGCATAAGATGTCGCTGGTCTATGAAGGTCAGTAGGTTTGTTTTAGCTCAGCTGAACAAAATTCCATGAAGGTAGAACTGTCGATGGCGGCGGCAATATGGTGTGCAATGTAGCATGGCCCCGGAGTGCTCACGGAGAGTGCAAAAGGGTCGCCTTAAGGCTACGTGCAATACGGCGTTGCTGTACCAGTTCACCTAATATGTTGAGCTGAGTGTTCTCTTGTAGTGCCACGACCGGTGTGGTGCGGGGGAGACAAGGGGTAGTTCTCATTGCCTCTCTATTTACTGCTTCTAGACGATGCCATTGAGCTCTTGCTAACTGATGAAACTGTGCTTGATAAATGAGGTGTGGCTGCAGAACCGCTGTCACCAAATTCCTTGCGGCGCGTGGGAGCAAGCGCCACCGCATTTAGCAGCAATGCGTCTTATTAGGCCCAAGGTCTGCATAGCGTGTTTTTTAGCCTGAGAAAGCCAGGCGGTTCTAGTTCCCGACTGATGAATTGACAATCCCAGAATTTTCAATGTCGCACTTTCATGAAGGAGGATTCCAGATAGTTGGAGACGGATCAGCGCCGCCGTGAGTTTACGGCGACTCCAGCGGTTGGCGACTGACGTGAACGTAGTTTTGCTCTTGAAAAGCTTTAGGCCAACAGATTTAGGTCCAAGGTGTCAGGAAACGTTGTTAAAAGATTTGGACACAGTCACATCGTATAAGCGAGTTCCGCACAGCTGGAAGCAGAGTAAAATAATTTTGATTTATAAAGAGAAAGGAGATAAGATGAACTTAAAATCCTACAGGCTGATTACCATAACATCTGTTATGTCCAGGTTGCCATGCATGCAGTGACCATAAAAATGCAACCATGGGACTCGGCGAACTTCAGAACAGGTTTAGAAATTGTAGGCGCTTAGATGATATCCTATTCGAGCTTACCGAATGGATCGAAATAGCTAGAGCGGAAAAGGGGCCTTTTTATTTAGCCTTTCTTGACATAGGCGAGGGTACGACTACGCAAACAAGGAACTCCGGTGGAACATAGTAAAAGAAGAAGGTATCGTTCATGAGATAGCAGATTTTCTACAGGAAATATACCGGGATAACAAAGTAGACATTACATGGAAGGGATAAAAAGTACGGATGCTGTCAAGGTATGCAAAGGATTAAGACAAAGTTGTCCTGTATCACCGCTGCTGTACTTGCAGTTAAGTTTGCGGGCTTTGCCCAGAAACCAAGTATTCATCACGGGTACACTGCCGCGGGGGGGATTCCGAAGGGGCGACCAAGATCAAGGGGCAGCTTGACGCTGACGAATTCATGACGGTCGCGCAGGCGGCCGCTTTTCGGAAGTGAGGCCAGAACACATGGCAGCGGGCGACGCTGCCGGTTCTGTCCGTCCCGATTCTTGGAAACGTCTCGCTTCGACCGTGCCGTGAGGGAGGCAAAACAGTGCAGTTAGAAAGCACAGCGTAAGCGCAGTGGTTGTGGATTCGGCGCTAACTGGTATCTCTTTCGGTTTCAGTTGGGAGCGCGCGGAGGCCATAAATCCCGAAAAGCGGCGAAACACGGGCCTGGGGGAATGCTCGGCAGAGGGAGCCGCTTTTGACATGTCTTCTCGGGAAGACGCCTGGACGTCTCTTTGAATCCCCCGCCCGCGCGCAACCGACCAATGGCAGCGATCGGAATGTTTGGGCCAGAGGTTTGCGCATGTGTGTTTATATGTGTGTGTTTTCGGAAGTTTAACCGTCGACGCCGTTTGTCTTTGTAACTGCTGGGCACCCCTTGCGTGGGAGGATTTTGGAGAGGGAGTAAATCGCAGATGTATGTGTTTGCGTGCGCAACCACACGTTCCTGAGTGCGTGCTTTGTGTTTGTTTTACTTGACATATGTAGGAGAGGGGTATATGTGTAACAGTGACTGGCCAGCCTATTTTTAAACACTGCATCTTACTGGCCACAGAGTGACTAGTCGTTGATTGGTTAACGAACTAGACTCGAATTTTGGTAACTCCAAGGAAGCGAGGTTGGGATAGTTGGGCTCGGGAGGAGAGTTGGGTCCGGACAAGAGTCGAAGGCAGACGGGTTGTTCGAGGAGGGAGGCTAGGCTGACGGAGGTCTCAAGAGACTCCGGCCTAAAGTGTAGCAGAAGGCCAAGGCCTGATTCTGCTAGCCTCTGACCTCCGATCGTTCACCCATTTGCAGTTAACCCTTTAAGTTTTGATGTTGCATCTGATGACGTTATTGTAAACAAGTTGTAAAGTGTAAATAAATGAATACAGTCTGAAAAGGGAAGTTCTCGTCTCCGCCCCGCAATGTGTCGCTCAGCCACGGACTCAGCGGTGGTCACCAACACCACTCGGCACGAGCGAAGGCGGAAGAAAACAGCAAGAAATACCTGGCGTATAGGTAAGCTCATTCATTCCGCACGCCTTCGCACGTTTTTGAAAACATAACTCTTATTTTATATGATAAATATGACACAGCCTACAAGAAAGTAATCTATGTTTTAATCTGTCATACATATTAGGCGGAAAGGTCGTAGAGCAGCACCTCCCTATTTTAATGTATGCAGACGATATTGTGCTGTTAGCAAATACCCAGGAAGACTTGCAAAGTTTGTTAAGTATTGTTCAGACGAAGGAGACGCTGTAGGCTTCAATTTTAGCCCAGTTAGGTCGAGTTTGATCATTTTCAACAGCTCAATTGATCAGGGTCATAGAATAAAGGCCATGAAATACCCGGAGTATGAGAATATTGTTACCGGGAAACGCGGGATCAAAGTGGTGTGCTCACTGACAAAGACGACAACCGAGGAACGCGGGCACGACGAAGCGTTGAAAAAAAGGACGACGCAGACATAGTGGATACTGCACGGCTACTGAAGTCTTAGCGTCGAGTTCAGCCCATCGCAGTGCCGTTACATTAAGTACATCCTCGTAACATTTTGGTGGAGGTCGCGGGTTCGACAAAATCTGACGCTGGATCTCCGCAGTGGCCGTCACCTCGGAACCGTCACGATAACAACCGACGCGGCTCCATCTACCTCCGCAACTCCAACTGTCGTCGTAGCCCACCCCCGTGACCCCGGCCCATTGTGCGGTACAGATGAGGTCGATGTCGAGGACTGGCTTTCTCTTTATGAGCGTGTTAGCCAGCACAAAGGTGGGACGCCACGCTGATGCTGGCCAATATTATCTTCTACCTTACTGGCATGGCACGCGTGTGGTTCGAAACACATGAAGCAGATATACCCTCCTGGGATGTTTGCAAACAAAAACTCTGCGGCCTGTTCGGAAAACCGGTTGGCCGTCAACTCGCCGCCAAGAGGGACCTCGCCACACGTGCCCAGACATCTACCAAGCATTTATTACGTATACAGAAGACGTTCGCGCCCTCTGCCCAAAAGTTGATAAAAACACGACAGACCCTGATAAGGTGGGGCACATCCTCAAAGGCATAGCCGACGATGTCTTCAATCTTCTACTCTGTCGGGACTGTTCTACGGTTGACTCCGTTCTACAGGTTAGTCGACATTTCGAGTAGGCCAAACACAAACGCATTGCACATCGCTTCGATCGGCACCCCAACACTGCCCCTAGCTCCACGTGCGAGGGTCTGCCGACCCTAAGGCAACCTTCCAACACTGAAAATGTGACCCGCATCGTGCGTCGTGAACTGGAAGCGCTCGCTCCTGCTGCATCCAACCCACCCTCCTAGCGACGATATTCCTCATTCAAGCCGTTTGTCAAGAGGTTGCCTACTTGGGCGTCTGCGATAGCCACACCCTGGAACACCACAGTTCGAGCCTCGTCCCTCCCATGGTCGCCCCCGCTACGCCCCGCAATACCTACACGCCACCCTACCGATATCGCAATCCTGATGAGTGGCGCACCACTGACGACAGGCCGATCTGTTTCACGTGCTCGCGTATTGGCCACATCTCTCGCCACTGCCGCAGCCGCTGGACATCATCACCTCGACGTTTTCCTTACGTTGACTGCTACTCCGATTACGGTCACCACCGTTTCACGCCTCGTTATGAGCCGCCCCGCAACGCTCTGTCCAACGTTATGTAAAGCCCCTCAATAAACTAAAAGTAGCGCCAACATGTGAAGTTTGCCGCCCGCCTCCTCTCCTGCGCTCTCCGTCGTCGTTCGACCCTCTCATTGGCCGAGCGCCGTCACGTGCGCGCGCGCGCTTTTTTTTTTCTGGGCGTGCAGCTTCCTCCTTTCCAGCGGGGCGGGCGGCGCGCGCGCGGCACATATCGCCGTGTGTTTTGCTGCCACGCGGACTGCTACTAAATCGTTCCCGCTGGCTATTTAATTTTTTTTTTCAAGCATGTTGCGCTCTTTGGCCGGCGGCTGATAGAAGCACGGTGGTGAAGGCGAGTTCAACCAACGCAGACATCGCGTACAAATGGTGTCACGCACTGACAGTTGAAACCGAACCGTTTCAGCGCAAAATATAAAAAGAAAACTGCTACCACGCTTCTCAAGTTTCACGGTAGCTTACAATTCAGTCCAACCTGCAAAGAAACCACACAGACTGCAGCTTCCGCAGCCTAGTTAATTTTTTTTTTCAAGCATGTTGCGCATCTTTGTCAATGGCTGACGGACTCAAGGAGGTGAAGGCAAGTTAAATCGACGCCAAAATCGTGTACGTATGGTGACACACCATGGCAGCTGAACACGACACCGTGTCAACGCCAAATATAAAAAAAAATAACTGCTCCCTCCCTCCCCAAGTTTACCGGTAGCTCACAAGTCAATCAAAGCTGCAAAGATTCCACACAGACTGCAGCTTCCGCCGCCTATAGTTAATTTGATCTGCAGGTGAAGTTGAAAATACATGGAAGACAGCTGCTGCCACACTTCTCAAGTTTACCGGCAGCTCGCAGTCCAGTCAACGCTGCAAAGAAACCATACACAGACTGTTCCAAAATTGTTCCTGTCCGCCGCCTAGTTACAAATTCTATAAAGCATGCCGCTGAGTGGTCAAATGTGACGAACTACGGACACACGGAGATGACGGCGAGTTGAACCAACGCCGAAATCGCGTATATGTGATGTATGACACTCACAGCTGAAACTATTCTGGCGGGAAATCCCTGTCAACATTCGGTAATTATGTTTCAGCAGTGAGTAATATTTTAACCTGATCACATTGCGACAAAATGCAAGGCTCTGGTGAGACCCGGCGCACGGCCGCCTCGATCGGCGCGCGCGCGCGGCGCTGATCGAGACGGCTGTGAAGGGCGCCTGCTCCGGAGAGCGCGCGCTAGTCGCGCACCCCGTAGGTGGAGCCACGGTCGAAATGCGAGAGGAGGAGCGGCGCCGCCGGAGGAGGAGAGAGGAGATGGCGCTACTTTTAGTTTATTGAGGGGCTTTAACGTTATGTAGCCACTTGCGACCTCTGTCAACGCCGGAAGAAACCCCCTGTGCTACCACCTGGACACCTGCAGCCGATTGCTATCCCAACTGAGCCATTTTCTTGTGTTGGCCTTGACCTCCTAGGGCCCTTCCCCGACTCCTTGTCAGGAAACAAATGGATCGCTGTGGCCACCGGTTATGCCACGCGGTACGTGATCACTCGCGCCATTGCAACCAGCTGCGCCACAGACGTTGCTGACTTCATTTTGTACGACGTCATACTTCACCATGGTGCTCCCCGTCAACTACTTACCGACCGTGGCCGCTGTTTCCTTTCCCGAGTTGTTGAGGAAATACTTCGTTCTTGCTCCGTTCGGCACAAGTTCACCACTGCGTATCACCCTAAGACGAACGGCCTTACGGAGCTTATTAGCCGCACACTCACCGACATGCTCGCAATGTACGTCTCCGACAGTCATCGCGACTGAGATATTAGTCTGCCATTCGTCACCTTCGCATATAACTCTTCGCATGACACTGCTGGGTACACTCCATTCTATCTTCTCTTTGGAAGAGACCCCTTGCTGCCTTTCTACACTTTGCTTCCCGCCGCTGGCCCCGTCACAACCTATGCCCGCGGTACCATCGCCCGAGCCGACGCTGCTCGCCAGATTGCTCGTCACAATCTCACCATCTTTCAAGCTCAAAAACGCCGCTACGACGCTCACCACCACGATGTGAACTATCCTCCCGGATCTCTGGTGTTGCTCTGGCTTCCGTGCCGTCGTGTGGGGTTGTGTCAAAAACATTTGCCCCACTACACAGGCCCTTACCGTGTACTACGCCCAGTCACCGACGTGACCTATGAGATTGCACCGCTCCACCCAAAGTCACCGACTGCTACACCCACTTCCGAAATCGTACATGTCGCCCGCCTCAAGGCATATTACTCCCCCTCCACACCGCACTCCTAATACGCACCGGGACTTTGCCTTTTGCCGAGGGGGGTAGTGTTACCGGGAAACGCGGGACCAAGGTGATGTGCTCACTGACAAAGACAACGACCGAGGAACGCGGGCACGACGAAGCGTTGAGAAAGAGGACGACGCTGACAGAAAGGATACTGCACGGCTACTGAAGTCTTAGCGTCGAGTTCAGCCCATCGCAGTGCCATTACATTAAGTACATTCCCGTAACAATATGCTCTTCCGGAAAAGGCGAACATTCTTCAAGCCCAATGAAACATGTTTTCCGAACTATGTATTTTGGGGCATTTGTGCACTTTCGCAGTCCCTATATGTAGTAAGTCTTTTTTAACTTTTTTACTGTCTCTGGTGATGTAGCAAATTGTTTCTTGCGCATCATTTTGCTGATTTGGAGGGGACCGGCAAGAAATTTCTAGTCGCTGCAAATTAATATTCTGTTTGAATTGTCTCGGGATAAAACGGGCAAATTAGGGTGCAAAGGCATTCAGGCAAGTATTTCTAAGAGCGAGGAGCAGTAAACAACATGCGAACAGAAATGCGCAGAAAAGGTGAGAAGTCGCGATTGGTAATTTGACATCTTCCTGTTTCCAGTATAGATTCCTTATTGTTGTTTTTGCGGGGTAAAGTAGACAACGGCAAATGACTTTGTTGTTACTCCATTTATATTTTCTCCCTTTTGTGATATCTAGTTACTATATATCCCATGATTACTCATGTCTTTTTTTCTCTCTGAATGCTTTTTCTATCGTGGAGAGTTAACATAAATATCGTGGTTTATAAGCATCTGGAGAAAATGTTTAAACTTATGCGCGAACTTCTCGTTAAAGTTTGTTTGACAGATTTCATCGCCTGTACAAGTAAAGTTGCATTCCCCTATGCCTTTGAATTTTTGACAATGCTAACCACCGTTACTTATTCATGTGAAAAAACCCCGTGTTCCTGCAAGCATCTCCAGCTGTACAAACAACTGATGCATAAATTGATCTCATTATCGTACAAGTGTAGTTTATCTCTCTAAGCTGCAACGCATACACGATATGGACCGAGAAACTCGCAGGACGAACACTGCGCGAACTACGAAAAGTTTATTGCAAAAACAAACACCTGTTCATACGCGGTGAACTGTTTTGACATCAAAATATGTGTGTAAGGAGCAGCAGCGAATTGAATGCAAAACCGCGCTTTTTTTATCAAGTGACAAAACAGGTGCTAGTACAAGCTGTTTCGACTATAATTTCCTTATCTGATTTCGCATAGCGCATATTCTTACTATTTACGTGTCAATAACTGCACTACCGAAGAGAGAGCAAAAAAGTCGCACACATGTAGTCATCGATGTGTTCAAGTAATCAAACTGATTTTGCGAGCACCTGTCGTGTCACTCTGCCAACAATGTACTTCATCATAGGTTGGTCTGCGGGGTTTCACGTTCCAAAGCGATTCAGGCTTTGAAAGGCGCCGTAGTGAAGGACTCCACAAATTATCAGCCAACTTGGGTTCTTTAACGTGCACTGACATCGCACAGCATACGGACGCCACTCCGTTTCGCCTCCATTTAAACGCAGCCGCCGAAGCCGGGATTCGATCCCGCTTCCTTGGGCACAGTAGTCGAGTGCCGTAACCACTGCGCCACACCGGCGGGGCGAGGTACTTCATTATATTTGTTCGAGCTGATTTCATCGACGTTACTCATGTCTCCGCACTGCCGCATGAATGAATGGCTGCGTGGATTTGCAGGATTGATGGCTTTGTGGGTTTGTGGTTAACGCCAACTGTGTTTAGCCTTTAGGTTCCTTGCCCTTTATTGCAATAGTGTTAATGGAACCGTGTCGCAGAAATGCTGGTGTCGGCGTAGTGGTTGTACCTCGAAATTCAGCAGAAAATAAACTTTAAACGTTATGTGGAAGCCCGCACAATCGAAAACAGTTCCGTCGCGTTAAAAGACGAGCACGCAGCCACTCCGCCACAGAATCTCATTACTTCTTTCCGAATGAAGGTAGACGTGCGTTACCTTTTGACTGTCAGCTAATGTTTAGGGGAGTCATTATAAATGATCTAATTAGGGAAGTAATAGTCAAGCGATAAGCCAGTAGCAGAAAACATTTCCCCTTAGCTTACGTGCGGTGCAGCGCTCACTGGAAAATTCCTTCGATTGTTCGGCTCTGCCGCAGCAGATGGCGCGAACTGTCCCCATATTCAATGCCTATAATCCATCCATCGTCTTCGAAATAGCTTAAACCCATTAGCGTTCAACTCTTAAAAGCGAACCTTTAACATCCTCCAATTTTTTCCTACGGCAAGCACAGACCAGTTAGACGTCGTAATCTTGGTAAATACGAGGGTAGGAT
>JAJIZL010115054.1:0-11757 GCA_023969395.1 Amblyomma maculatum | reverse complement strand
TTGGAAGAGCACCGGACGCGTTATTCGGAGGTCGTGGGTTCGGTTCCCACCATCGGCACGTTGTTTTTCTGTTTACTTTGTGTTTATTTATCTTTCCCCTAATCTCATTACATTACTAGTTTACGTGATTATGAAGTAAAAGTTAAAAAAAAAGACAAAGTACAATCCCCAATGCTTTCCTTGGCCTCGCCGACTGTCGGCTTCTTTCCTTCATGTATTATAACGAGTACCCTCATTTCCCCTTCATTTATCTGCTTATATATATATCAGTGGTATCAGTAATCTCTTCGGTTTAACTTAACGAAACACCCAACCTAGAAGTCCTCGCCGCATTCTCTCCTTTTCTGGCAAGATGCTGACCGGAGAATAGTATTGACGGGCTCGTAAGTAGGTTTATTGCTCGAGATCGGTCACATATCGCATCATCCACGCGGCTATAATCGTTGCTCAGGTATGCCGAGAAGACGTTGTCTGTGGTTTGACAGACATAGCAGTTTCCAGTCATCGGTCAATTAGCTGGTGCAGCCGATTCCACGAAACAAAAATGGGGACACTTTTACTAAAACTCGTCGACTTGCGCCACCATGCTGCCTAGTCCTTAGTGGTTCATGCGACACGAACTCACAGGAAGTCGAAATCTTCAGTCAGTCTTGCCCAAGCCTTCCCCCGCGAGCAACTGGGAAGTTTTTTACTTTAGCCATTGAATTGCGACGCCGCGTCGTCAGTTGTTCATACGACGCGAACTCAGGCGGTCGCGTCGAATGTGCTCAGGCCAGCGGGCGCGTGCATCGCAGCACCACTGCCCATATGTATACAAACGGTAGAAACGTCACTTACAAATGTGAATCAACCTGTGTTGATTCACGTGCGGCGAAATAAAAAATGCGTTTTCCCACTTCGGCCGCATCACAAAGCGCCAAAGGTTCGTCAGGGACGTTCGGGCCAGCAGCCTGGAGCCAAAGCGAATAAAGCACCGCGGAAACAAAAAACGAAAAGTAGCAGACAAATTCAAATGGGACAATAAAACGGCGAGAGCAACTACAGGGAGTTCATGAAGACGTGAAACAGCGAAACGCGTTGGTTCCGCTTATTCGTTTAGGGCATACCTTTAATTTCACTTCTTATACCGCGCGACTATTCCCTCATGAAAAGTATAGAGCTGACGAGATAAACGCAAAATACCGATTCTCTAAACCACGGGGGCGCCCACCAAGTAAATCTTTCACAGCGGCATCACAGCACAAGAAAAAGAGCGCGCGCGCTGAACACGTTTCGTCCACGTGCAGACGCAGCAGACGCACGCAAATCAGTGGGAGAGCGAGCCGGCCTGCACAAGAGGTTACGCGATGCCGCTCAGAGAAGGCGCGCTGTTCGCTGACGCCCGCTAAAGTCGCTGGAAAATTTCAGGGTACAATGACTAGGTATGCGACCAATGTGTCAAACGACGACTTGAATGACCGCAACTGCCTGGAGCCCCGCCGGCGTGGCGCGCAATGGCTACGGCGCTCGAGTACTGTTCCCAAGGTTGCGGGATCGAATCCTGGCCTCGGCGGCCGCTTCTTACTGGAAGCGAAGCGCAAGGCGCCTGTGTGCTGTGCGATGTGAATTTCCGGAGTCCACTGCGGTGTCTCATAGCCTGAGTCGCTTTAGGACGTTAAAGGTCAACTCCGGTGATTTTTTCATCATTCTGTGTTTTTGGTTGAATTACATTCCTCGGCACGTCCTGACTCGAACACAAAAAACTGTTTTTCGAAATTCCAATTAGAAGTATTTTTACAAAGAAAAAACAGCAAATCGAAACCGAAACTGCTTTCACGGCCAGAAATGACGTCCTAGGTGACGAAATGGTGACGTCACACTCAGTATTAGAGAAACACTCGTACGTGGGTTGGATGGTGAAAATAAAGTATGGAAATCATGAAGCATTGCATAAAATGTCTGAGGCAGTTCAATATAAGCCTCACAATTTCATAATCATGCGGGAAGTGGACAGTAACGGCGGTATACTGTTTGTGACGTCAGAAACTCAGTGTTGCCGGCAGAAATAGTCTCAACTTAAGCCATGAAAACAGCATATTTTAAAGTGGTGTTGCGCGCGAACGGATTATCGTACGGCGGCCAAATTTTGTAGAATGCGTCAGGGCGGAGAGGAAAATGTACACAAAACATTTTTAGTACAATATTCGAATGTCGAAAACCCCCCGGAGTTGCCCACAAACCAATCCAAATCATAACTGATTGGAAACTAAAGAGGCAAGCGATAAGAGGCGAACGATGAGAGGCAAATGATGTTTGTTTGTTCTCTTAAAGCACGTCTGATACCCTCTAATTTTTTTATTTATTTATTAAATAAATAAATAACTCATCACTCCACATAGACGAAGTGTGGTATTTAGTGACAATTTGTTACCCTCTACCTCATAGTCATTCTTGTTTTCCTAAATTATCACTGAACGACACAAGCGTATTGCAATTTTTAGTCCACTTTCTATTACGCGAAAATGCAAATTCGTAAAGTAAGGCTTTCGCCTTAATCAGATCGCGCTGCGCAAACTAGGTCCAAGCTGCTGCTCGGCGTTGATACACGTCATCCTTTGACGTCTTGCCTGGTCGCCGAATACTTCCCATTCTTTATGCGTCAATCGGTACACGTCATCCTTATCACAGTCGTCGTCTTTTGTTCCTCAAGGCTCTTCATTTCTTCTCTTTTTGCTGCTCTTACATGTGGCTAGGCTTGAATACGAGTTTGGGAACGCAGTGAATTTCATCACTTCTAGATAACTGTCTTGTCGTATTGGGCACTGGACTCCGCTTCACTAAGAGACATTATATTTCAGCTTAGAATTATTATTCTGATTTATTATTTGCGGGATTTCATTGATTACTTGCTTCTTTTGTATACATAAAGTGCTTGACAGTGGTAAGCTTTTCCTTTAACGGTAGGTTGCAGTAACCGCTGGCAATGAACTCGGCTCCCGTCTTTGGTGCGTCATTGGTAAGTTACTGTTTAAAGGTCGACACATATACGAGCGTCATGACACCTTATATTCTCGGAACACGAAATCTAGCAGCCTTTGCTTAACAAATTAGCACTCTTGACACATGTACGACTTTGGAAAAGGTGCGCGGCTTCGCAAGCCAGCTGGGACATGTTGCTCTTGTGTGTATCTTTCTGGTTTCGGCACGCAGCTGGAAGCTGCTGCGTTTGGTGTCGAATATCTGCAAGTGGTGATCAGTCACTATGAAGCGAGGAACTCAGTTGTTGTAAAGGCACATCTCGCAATAGTATCTCTGTTTGTAATATGGCGCTCTCGACTCTAGTCGCAGTAAGCATATTTTCTATTTATTTGTTGAGCGACGCATCCGACTGCGTCATGAAGAACGAAACAGTCTCAAGTAACTTAACTGAGAGAAGCAGATTTTAGAGCCTTTTAACCACATAATTATATAGTCTTTATTCCTATTAGCAGCGTTTACATTTTGTCTTTAGGTTCTATACACTAAGTTTTGCAGGTTTGCATAACGCCAGAGAAGAAATGTGAATTTTAAAATGCGAATTTAGGCAACTGCTGAATACATGGCTACTGAGGGACTCCGTAGAGGAGGTTTTCGGCATAATTCGTACAGCCTGGCGTTTGTGACGTGTGCTGACATGCCCTGAATCTTCGGAATATATTTGTGGCCTCTATAGAAACACAGCCTGCAATCCTTGTTCTGTAAATGCATTTGTATTCATTTTTTTATTGTTGTTCTTGCCTTGTGCCTACTGCTGACTTGTAAGGGTGGTGAAACCCGTCAAGAGGTGTATAATTCGAAGATTTTGTCTCACCATCCCCAGTTTGCATGTACAAACTAAAATAAAGCCTAATTGAATAATTGAATCCCAGGATTTCAATTTAACAAACCAGTTAAAGTCCACTGAGCCACTGTAGCGGGTACAATGCCTCGGAGGCATCAAGCTGTTTTCATGCAACTGACTACAGCGTCTCATTGCAGTCGCAGTCAGGCAACTGTTTCTTAATAGCCATGGAATTTACTAGTGCCCTTTTAATTGTGAACTATGTTGCGTTCGAAGCTACAGTTGTCTATATCACTTTCATACGGGTTTGTCATTGGCTCTTTAAAGTCATTTTCTACAATTGAGCCGCCATCGAGAAAGTTATTCTATGCACAAGCGATCGCGCACATGTGTTAATTGCTCGCACACGAAAACTTCGACAAAAGCACATAACGTTCGCATCACTGAGTATCAGTCATACGTGAGACTATGAAAGCTGGAATTGAGCCGTGTCACGTTTTTTAGACAAATACGACGAATAGTTGTTCTCATTTTTCTTCTAGGTACATATCACAAGACACGCGCTCCAAGTAGATTTTTCTCCGATAATTAGAATCCTATTGCTGTCGGCTAAGCATGGTGAGCTACAAAAGTGATTTAATCCAAATGTGTTGCGCAATCATGTGCATCCAGTACAAATCAATTATTCTGCCAGCTGAACTGTTATATTTCTAAACCTTATATTGCATACAGCAACGGCATTTTGTTGTCAATTTTTCTTATACAAAGTCTATTTATGATTATTGGCTAATTCGATAAGAAGAAATGGGATATTCGCATTTTCTGCGGTCACAGCGAAAAAAAATAAGCCGCCTTCCCACCAGTGCCACGGACGGCGCCATCTCGCTGCCTGCTAGGCTCAAAAACAATTTATTGCGATGCACTAACAAAACTCTTTAAATTAATATCTGTTTTCGCCGAACCGAGACGGCGCAGGTGTCGCGCGGAGTGAGCGGCGCTTGCTTCTTCTATACTTCGGACTCCTGCTACTTCTTCGCACATCTGACAAACATAATTCGTACTGGTACATATCTCCACAAATATACAACGTTGCTTGACAGCATGCTCCACCGCTTTCCTTTCCCCTTTATATTGTTTTCCTTCACCCCGGCCACTGATCTTATCGCTTGCCTCCTAGCATCGCCTCCCCCGAAGTGCCCTGCGCACTATACATTTCTTGTAGACCAGTCTGTGGTACCCCTGAGATCCCCAGACAGCGATGGAAGAGTCGCTTCGGTTGCACTTCAAAACTTCTACTCAAAAGTAAGTATTATTTCAAGTTACCTATTGGCAAACATAACAAAAGAGTTCACGAAATCGTTTCGCCATCAAAGACCAAAAGTATAAACCCAGGAACTTGTGTCTCGTCTTTTGTTCGCTGTCCTGCACTCTTTATCAATCAGAACGAAATAAACAAGTAGTTTCCTTGGACTTGCATTAACAATGCCTGCCAAGAAAAGTTAGCGAGGAGCACTGCTCAAGACATTAGTAATTAGCAGTAATGATTTAACAGCTGAAGTGCTATGTCCTACACAACAGTGTTGATTGTCTAGAAGCGAGTTGAACCACCGCCAGCTTCAATCACCGCTCTCATCCTTCCCAGAAGAGATGCATACAATGTGCCGCATAGCTACGAGTTTGCCCTGAGGCCTTCCAGCGGTCTTGAATTGCTGACCACAGATCGTCAGCTGACAAGCAATGTTGGGTTTGGGAAAACAACGCCAATTTTGTTACCCCCAATTTTTCAATAATGTCTAGGTCCGGGGATTGCGGTGGCCATTCCAGGAGAGTGATTCCAAACTACTGCACCGCAGCGTGGAACGTATATCTAGATTTTACAAGCCTGTAGAACACCGTCAAATTCACATTCAGACTAGGCACAATGGCTAAGGACTTTTGTCTCTGTTGTGCATTCTCGTTCAAGAAGTTCTTTAAACCGTCATCTAGGAAGAGCCAAGACGTCTCCCTGAACAGGAGCAGCCGGGACCATATCAGGTCGGCCTGGTTTCAAAATGGGATAATCGACAAAATCCCAATGTTCATTTCCATTGCAGCAAGTTTTTGAAGAATGTCGTTTGGCTGGATATACGTGTCGCAGTCTTCGACACAGCGAACCACGCGGGTGCAGATGTAGAGTAAACAAGGCCCCAAAATCAGGACCAGTTCAAGAAACCAGTTGCCATCCATCATGTTTGAGAGATGCTTTTCTTGCTGATGCCTTTTGACGAGAACAGCCGCTCTCCTCGACCCTTCCTTTCTGCTTTTTGACTTGCATCTGGCACATGTTAGTATACTGTCCAAACACACACAAAAAGAACCCGCAGGGACGCCTTGTGTAAACTAGGTGTTGGTGCTTGGTGCTACCACGGACCCTGAGCCCCCATTTTGAAGGTGGCATCCGTACCGTGGTGAAAGGTTGAGAGGTGGAGTGAAGAAACCTTGAATGATGGCGGTCGAGGCCGTGGTCAAGTCTCGGTCGTTGGGCTCCTCGCCTGTCCGCCAGGCGAGGGGCTCCGGGACCTTCCCCTGCTTAAAGGAGTGAACCAGAGGCGACATATATTAGGACCGCTTAAACTATCCATACTGCATGGAAAAACTGTTTTTAAAAAAACCTGATCGCCCTCCGACAAGGAGTCGCACCGAAGTGACAAAAAAATCACGACACCAATTGAGAACGTCCCAAAGGTTCTTGTCCTGCGCTCTGTAACAGAATATAAAATTGTAAACGAACTGTCAGTCTTTCTGATTGCCAACTCGCTGAAGGCCATCATTGGAACTAACTAAAAGACGAAAAGACTAGGATATGGTGACTTACAGATAGAGGTATCTGACAAAAGCTAGTCTGACAAGCTCCTGAAAACAAAGAGATTTACTCTCCTGGACGTTCAAGTTTGACCCCACCGCAGTTTGAACAGCTGCCAGGGAGTAGTTTCTGAGCGCGGCCTCCCAAATGAGACAGAAGTAGATCTCCTTGAGGGCCTACAGAACCAAGGTGTAACGGCAGTTAGAAGAGTAACAATCAACGAAAGAATGAGGAAATAAGAACGAAACATATTGTTCTCACTTTCAACCGGAGCACACTTCCTGAATTCATCGAAGTGGAATTCATCCGGTCCAAAGTTCGCCCCTACATACCAAACCCCCGCAGGGGCTTCAAGCGTAAGCGGTACTGGCATGGTAGCCAGACATGCCGAGGACGCCTTACCTGTGCAAAATGCAGCGCAGATGACCATGCAACCGATAATTGCAGTGCAACGGACTTCAAATGTGTGAAATGTGAGGGCACGCACCTTGCGTACTCACGGTCCTGTGTGGCCTTTCAGGCAGAAAAGCAAGTGATAAACTTGAAAGTAACCGAGAATATATCATATAGAGAGGCGTGGAAAAACATAGAGAGCTTTCCTCCGCTCCCTATGCTGACGCAGCCCGCAGAGGGGCCAGGCCGCGTCTAGTAACGCTGCTGACGTGCTCCCACTACGGCTCCTCACTAAGCAGCCACAGGTGGCACCAATCTTTGCAATCTCGGAGGTAACTCTCTCCCAGACGTTCGGGACACCAAATACATCTTGAGTGGGACTTGGTTTCTCTTGAAAAGCCTCCGGCCTCCATGCCATCACCAAAGGCGATGGAGATGAGCGTAGACTCCGAAGCGTAAGTGGTGCCTAGGGAGTCCGCCAATGAGAGGCGGTCCCTGCTGGACCGCTGGAGCCACCTACTAAAGGCGGCGAGTCTTAAGCCCACTGTCTCATCCACATTCCGCACTTACAAAAATGGCTACTGTTGAAAGCATCATTTATTGGAACTGTCGAGGACTACTAAGGAGGAGGAGGAAGATGAGGAAAGGTAGGGAGGTTAACCCGTAAAAGAAGCCGGTTTGAGGACTACTAAATAATCTGAATGATGAATACGAAATCCTTGCCGAGCACCAATCAAACATACTTTGTCTGCAAGAAACCCACCTAAAACCAGCAGACACATGTTTTCTCAAGCAGGATCTTGTATTCAGGAAGGATAGGCCAGGCAGCACTCGCCCCTCTGGCGGCGTTCCCATTGTAACTCAAAAATCAATCCCATGCAGAAGCCTCTCACTTAATACAAAATTAGAGGTAGTGGCAATACGCACCGTAATATTTCGTAAAATAACAACAGTGTGTTCTCTGTATATTCCTACAGATTACAGGCTAGCGAAAGTTTTGAAAACCTGATTGGTGAACTTCCAGAACCATGGCTGCTTCTCGGAGACTTTAATTGCACACCATCCATTATGGGTATGCGCAAGAACGGACTCCCGAGGTGTGCTAATTGAAAAATTGTTATTGTCCTCTAGATCATGCCTACGTAACACAAAACAGCCAACATACTACAACATATTAAATAACACATACACATCCATAGATTTAGCTATTGGCTCCCCAATTCTCTTGTCAGCTACAGAGTGGATTGTAATTAACAATTTATGTTGAAGTGACCATCTTCCGACCTCTGTAAAGTATGCAGGCAATAAAACTGAAAATGAGTTTAATCTTCGAAAGTTTAAAGAATATGCAGCCAACTCGAAGATGTTCAGGGAACGCTCATCATTGGCTTGTTCATCAGTTATTGACTTAGGCGTTGATGACACTAAGCGCTTCATCACGCTGCTCATTATAGAGACAGCAGAAAAATACATTCCACGGACGACAAGTAAGCCACCAAATAAACGAAGACCCTGGCGGAATGCAGCATGTAACACTACTCGTGAAACTCAAAAAAGCGCATGTTCGAAACTACGCCTATACCCCACATCCGAAAACCTAATAGCCTATAAGCGTGCAAAGGCAAATGGAAGGCGTATTCAACGCATCACCAAGCGAGAAAGCTCGTCATCATTTCTTTCTTCTGTGAAATCTTGTTCTAACGCACAGAAACTATAGAACAAGATAAGAGCACTGAAAGATATAGCGCTATCCCAACACCCCTTGCCAGCACCAATGGTGACTCTCTTGAACATCAAGCAGACCCACTAGGACAACACTTTGAATACATATTCAGCTCAGCAAACTATACAGATTCCTTTTTAAGGCACAAGGGAACTGAGGAGATGAAGCACATACATGATAAAAGGCCATGAGCAGGAGGGTACAATAGCCCTTTCAGCATGCAGGAGCTGAAGAGTGCACTAAGCACATGTGGTAGCACAGCACTAGGTACTGACAGAATCTCACATGGAATGCTCAGGGACCTGCATGTGGACACTCGTGATACCCTACTCTGCGTGCATACTAAACGATGGGCCACAGGACGCTTTCCTAAGGCATGGAAGGAAGCGATCATTATTTCAATATTAGATCCGGAAAAGAACCCACACTTGCTGCTAGTTATCGGCCTAATGCACTAACCAGCTGTCTATGAAGGCTTTTTGAAAAAATGGTAAATCGTCGCCTACTCCATTTTCTTGAATACAACGGTATTCTTCACCTACACGAAGCTGGTTTTAAAGCTGGACGGTCAACAGCTGATGAGCTCATTGCATTTGCGTCTTATGCAAGGGATGCTTTTGCACATAAACAACATTGTTTATCTGTCTTTTTCGACCTCGAAAAAGCATATGATACCACTTGGTGCTATGGTATTATCCGCAGCCTTTTCTCTCTTGACATCACAAGGAACATGTTGAATACAACACGAAGTTACTTGTCTGAACGGATCTTCAAAGTTCGTGTTGTCAATGCATACTCAAAACAGTACATACAGGAAAATGGTGTCCGTCAAGGTGGTGTCCTCAGCTGCACACTTTTCATAGCCACAATGAACCCCCTAGAAAGGGTGGTGCCAAAAACATTTCTGCTTGTGCATAGGTTGATGACGTTCAATTAAGCTTTATATCTTGCACCTTGGCCATCTGTGACCGACAGATTCAGCTATGTGTTAACAAATTGCCCAGTTGGGCTGATGACAATTGGTTTAAATTAACTCTGAAAAGAGTGTTTATGTACTTTTCTCTAAGCAGCGTGGCATCAGACTTGACCCCAACATTACACTGAATGGTCAGAACCTTGCTTTTAAAAAGGAACAGAAATGTCTAGGCGCATTTGTTGCAAAAAAAAAAAAAAAAAAACTTTCCTTCATTGCCCACATACAACAGTTGCGACTAAAGTGTCCGAAAGCAATGAATCTGCCAAACAGTCTCTCTCACCTTTAATGGGGCACAGACCGCGATTGCCTTCTGAGCCTTCTCAATAGTGTAGTTCTATCACACATCGACTATGGCTCGATGGTCTATGAGTAAGCATATTCTTCTGCTGTAAAATTGCTCGATTCCGTGCGTGCCAACCTCGGCCTTTGCCTCGCCACAGCGCTTTTTGAACTAGCCCAATCGCTAGTCTTTATGTCGAGGCAAACCGATGGTCACTGCAGCGAAGAAGAGAATTTACTTGTGTAACTTATGCTATGAAGGTAATATGCCAACTGGATCATCTATGTCGCCGGGTCCTGCTTGGCACAACTAGCACAGCACTTTTCTCAAGACAACCATCTCTAACACCACCATATCCGGTCAGAATTGCCACGCATATTGAACATGTGGACGTTCCGGCTACCAGTCTTAAAAACGTAATTCCTCCTTGGGAAACACACGATGTTAATTGTGACCTATCGTTCCTTGAAGTCGGGAAACATTCGTCCTCTATTGCCATGCAGCAGCACTTCATCTCACTTCAGGCAAGGTACATATGCAATGAGTATTACACTGATGCTTCAAAGTCTGCTTAAGTCTCCTGCGCAGCACATGGACCACAGTTTTCACAGTCAAAAACACTGCCCAGACATACCAGCATATTTACGGCTGAATGCCATGGTGTCTTGTTAGCTCCGAAACACATTATAGAAAAGAAAATACAGACATCGGTCAACTACACGGACTTCCTCAGTGTTTTAACGTCCCTATGCTTTTAGAAATGGCATAATAAAAATCCAGTGCTGAATTCTCTTTTTAACACCATGATGTCTGCCCTTAAACTAGAACTTAAAGTTACACTGCACTGGGTGCCAGGCCACCGTTGCATACCAGGTAACGAGACAGCTGATAGGCTTGCTGTATCAGCTGCCCTTCGAAACACTACAGTCATTGACAAGATAACATATCAGGACATTAAGCCACACAATAAAAACATTATTCGACAGCAATGACAAGAGGATTGGGACACAGCAACTGAGAATAAATTACAATAAAACCAAGGATAGGCAGGTACACTACAGGAAAACGAGACAGATTCAAAGAAGTAGCTCTGTGCAGGCTGACAATAGGTCACACATATACAAAACATTCATACCTGTTAACAAACTCTCCTGCACCAGATTGTTCGAGATGCGGTGACCGGCTAACAGTAATCCATGTTTTAATTAAATGTCCGAAACGTCAAATGCAAAACGGACATCATTTTCCCGAATTTCACAAGAAACAAATATTACAAATCCGTCCACCTTCCTTGGTGATAATCCAATGTTCCATTTAGAAAGAGTTTTAAATATTTATTAAACGTAGGCTCTGTATATGGAATTATTTATCAACGGTGGCTTCAGCTGGTTTCTATTACTTAGATGGCTTTCTTTTAAAGAAATTGTTGCCGAGGCAGCTTAGCCTTTTAACATGTGCTTGTCTCTTTTTAATCTTTACTCAGATCACTATACACCGCAATTCACTGTTTTAGGCCCTATGCACCACTGTTTTTAGATTATACACTGCAAAAGAGCTGTTAGGTCCTATACACCTCTGTTTTCAAGTACATCATTAAACATCACACCTCGGACATTTTATTGACTTCAGTTGACAATTCACCTTGTGTTTGGCCCTCTTTGGCCTGAGATGCTCTTGCGCCAAAAAAATCAGTCCATCCTCATCACAAACACACACACACACACACACACACACACACACACAC
>JAJIZL010115047.1:0-11742 GCA_023969395.1 Amblyomma maculatum | reverse complement strand
ACATACACACACACACACACATGCGCACGAGCGTACACGCGCAAAGTTGTATGCGTGCAATTCTTGCATTCTGCAACATATCAAATGCTGTATTGCATCTAAGCGCTATTTGGCGGCGTCCAGCGATCCCCGGTTGTTGAATACAAAATGTAAGTACCTAATAGAGTGCTTGCAGGAGCCACACCTTGCTTCAAAGCAAAAATAGGAACGAAAAATTAAACACGGAAAACGAAAGGAATCGAGATTACGTTCCTCTGATTTTTTCAGCGTCTACATATTGGCTACATCAGACAGCTGCTTTGGGAGCGCAGCGGACCTGTGACAGCTGTCCGCTTTCATTGTTATTTTTTGTACAAACACATAAGCAGATAGTTCTGACGAGTTAATCGGCCCTGTTCCGGTTCGTGCTTTAGCTTCGTTCGCAGAGCCAAAAGCGCGAAGAATCATAAAGGAAGCATCGCTTACGGCATATGTGCTTTAAAGCAGACCACCACCGGAAATGAGGTCAGCAGTTCCACCTGCGAGTACCGCCTTTGCGTCGAGCCTGCCGGAGCGCGAACGATTTGACTAATAGCTATTGCGACATCGGATCAGTATGTTGCAGGTGGACGCTCTTCGACAGAGATATTTGCAGTCCTAAACTTGCGCGCATCAGACAAGGTGCTAGTACAGGGTATGAGATTTTCATGAGGGGCGCTTTGAGGTAATATTTTCTAGGAGTAAACATTAAGCGGCTTCTTTTGCCAAGAAAAAAAAGAACGATGCCAAGCAATGGGTCTTCGGACAACAAACTAGATGTCATCGACATCGTCGTATTCTGCGTGCTCACCGCGGTGGGATATTTTGTCGGCCTCTACTTCTCCTTCGCTCGCAGAAGTCGTCAGGTATGCTTTCACTATATAGCGGTGGTAACAAGAAAATTGTTACTTATCTCAGTATATCCAGTGCTTGTAGATCGTTCTTGTAAAAACACGTTTAGATGTAGTATGTAAAAACGCCGTTAGATGTAATATGATTCATAACGTTGACTTCATATCATAGAAACACAATGTGTTCAGTCCGACTGCGCGCTTTGCGCGAGTGGCTAAATAAATGAAGCTTGAGGACTATTACATTATATTTTTTATATAAGAGACTCTTTTCTGGCTGTTGTAGGGTACCGTTGCACTCAATCGACGGATAGCATTTATTTGCGATACCGTCAAACGTATGGCGTTGTCGCCTTGTACTCTAGCTGCATTGTTTGCTTAGCTCCCCGAGCTTACACAGCAGTCGTGTGAGGACTGTATTCCTGATTTTGAAAGAGCTGCCGTTCTTCGCAAGTGTCGGGACACCACCAAAAGGGTTGAAGCACAACTCAGGCCATATCAAGGCTCTCAAAAAAATGTGTAAGCATGCCGTAAGCAAAGCCCGGGAGCACGAAAATGATTAGTGGTGACAGGTAAGAATATTATTCAAACTTCATATAATTTAAAATGATCACATTAAGAAGTGATATATATATACTTCTGATCCATGCAGCTGGTGTTTTTTAATTAATACTTGACAGAAGGCGTCGATGCCTTCATGTATAGGAATATTAGTGAGAGTACCATGACTTCACCGCTGACACATATACATTCATTTGAAATATTCGCTGTGCTAATACACTCTATAATTTGAAGAACTTTAGACAAGTCCTGCATGAACGAGAAAAGCAAGGTCGGGAAGTCTGCTTGGAGGGGTTTAGTTATATTGGCTGATCTTAGGTGGTCATAGTGTTCTAAGCAGCTGTGGACGTTCGCGGTATTTCTGTAGTCAACAATGCATCTGCGGAAAACTTGTGAATTATCGGCAGAATGGTAAATGAATCTGCTTGCTTTTTTGATGACTTTAAACATTTGTTATCAACCTCGGTAATTTTTTTTTCTGGCTCATAGATATGTTTTCTCATGATACATTTATTGAATATCTGTGTGGTGTTGGTGCGAAACGTTTGTTTACAAGCCTGTTTTGTACACTTGGTCATGTGAATAACAATACAGCCCCTTTATATATATGCTTGATAGTTTTCTCCGATCTATAAGCTAAGAGGTCAAGTGAGGCTATTTCGGTTGCAGATTGTTGGGCTTGCGCGTTAGCTTTGTTAGTGTAATAATTTCATTTCAGACGAACCTAATATATAAGTCCACATACGGGCATTGCTCTGCATCAGGAGACCATGTTCTGGGGATTGACTCTTAGTGGGTGAGATGTTCGAGGTAGAATATTTCGATACCCGGGAAATAATTCCTTTAATACACGTTTTCCTCGCGAATAACAACTAAAACTCTGCCATTGCAGTGTAATGTTCTGTACTCACTAAATCAGTTTGAACATCTGAAATGGTTACATTTATTTATTTGCGAAAATATTAAACAATTGCTTTCAATTAGTGACAACATCGTAGTATTGTTTTGCACTATTTCCCTTATTTCTATGCAATATGTTGCTCCTTTTGCGGTTGTTTAACTAATCTTTCAACCGTTGTTTAACTAATCTTTCAAAATGCATCTTTCACATGCATTTTTTTCAACTTTTGCTATGAAAAGTAAGGTTATATTTTTTAATTGACTGTAAAACATCCTTATTGTGCAGATTCTGCTATCGAGCTCAATTCATTCTTTTTGTATAAATTATGCCCACTTTACTTTGTGCTTGTTTCCTGCGCCATGCCATGCTGCAATGCACAATTTGCATCCCTGAGCTCCATCCAGACTACTGGGGAAATAAAATTAATAAAAATGCGGTAACCATATTGAAATGAAATGCTGTACTGACAATGGAACGAAATAAGTTTTCTGCAGGCATGAGAAGATTTCGATCAATGCGCACTGGAGAGAAATTAGTCAAGAGGAGGAGAATCTCGGAATAAATGATGCGTTCGCTTGTGCATGTATATTGCTCCTTTACGACATTATATTGTTTGATAGCATGTCATGTTGCAGCATAAAGGCACGAATGTTGGCACGAAACCAGTAGGAAAAAACAGCACGATGCTTATAAGGCAAACAGACAAAGAAATCTATTGATATCAAGATGCCTCATTAAGTCTAAAACGTTCCCTGAAAGTTCAATCATTTTGGGCCAGCATTCAGTGCTTTATTCCTGAGTGAACGATAACATACTGCTCCTAGTTTAAGGGGACCACATGTTTCCAGAAATTTGAACTCTGGACGAGAAGCGATTACCTATGCCATTGTCACGATATTTATGATTTGATGTTAAAAAAAGAACTGACTACTTTTTCAGGACGCACTTCGGTAAATATACAGCTGTGTTGGGGCACGTATTGGGCGGTAAAGGTGATACGCAAATCCTGGCGCTGTTCATTGGAGTGCGTTACTCGGTTTTGTTCAATGGTGTGTCCGGTTATTGGCTAGCCTAGGCGCGCCTGCTGGTTGCAGCTGTTGCTAGAGTGCATGTACAAAAACACATGTCTCCTCGGTCGTCATAAATCACAACCTCACTGACTCTCTTTTCATACATACATTGCCGAGATATCAACAAGAACATCTGGCGCCCCGTTGAGTTCAGGAAACAAGCCATCACATCAAGCGGTTTAAAATGGGGACAGGCTTGTGCGCACTGGCAAGCAGAAATTTGGCGATTTGTCCATAAGCTACATAATTATTTTCCAAGAAATGGGAAAGTTGAGGACCACCGCGGCTGATAAGGAATACGTGCACATGTTTCTATTTCTAGAACACTTTTTATAAATAGGTGAGGGAAGCGGGGGCCCGTTGCAGCACAGTATTGTAGCGCGCGTCAGCGATGAAGAAAAAGGGCTATGTGTGCGTTGCAACCATCTTTGCGCGTTACAGACGCTGCCGTCGACAAGGAGTTTGACAACGCCTGTGATGCGAATTGGAAAAATGGTGTTATGAAAGGCAACGTTCTAAACGTAGCTTCTGCTTATCGTAGACTGTAAAATATATGTTAATTGCCCTTGTCTCTTGGCTCCGTTGCGGATTCTGTTGCGCAGAAGTTTGCTACTGAATTGATAAATTATTTCTTGCTTGTGCCAAGTGGCAACGACTCATTTGCATAAAGTAGTTAGCAACCCCAATATATGAAAATCCAATCGACCTATATATAATGCTCTATTTCTTTACGAACGTTCTTGCGGGCGTTGAGGAAGGTAGCACATGTGACTCTGAACATAAATGGTATGTGTTCGATTCTCAAATCAACTTTCAGTTTTAATGATCCTATCCGACATGTCAGCTTATGTCATCTGCCAAATTCGTGTGGCGTAGGTGCGTCATACAATCCGTTGACGAATCACTGCCATGCCATGCCACCAGTCAACAACCACAAAGCAGGGGCATGATCTTAATTAATCGATCACTGTGCTGTCAACGCTAGATTATCTTGAAAACTAAGCCTTCCACAATATAGTTAAAAGAGGGCTGAGCAGTATAAATTCGGCTAGAGAGAAAATGTGCGCTCATAGAGTAGTGCGTGGCCTAAAACACAAAAGTCAGAGCCAGTGTGAGAGTTCTAAATCATATACAATAGGACATTTCACTTTCTGCTGCTGCCAGCGGAGATAGCACTTGAACGTTAGGAGCAGCTACATGGCCCTGAAAAACCTGTTCTGAAAAAGTAGTCTCGGTCAAAAGCCTTGGAGACAAATGATTTTCTCCTCAGCTACGAAATGAACTCATGATGCCAATTTTAAAGGGCAAAGGACGCTTAAAATGCCGTTAAATTATTTTTATTACCGCACGACATTTTCATGCCATTTTGCTGCCCATTACTCTTTAATGGCGTCATGACGGCTTCATTGTGCGGCTGCGACGAAAATCTTTGGCTTCAGACCTTTTGACAAAGACTCTTCATGGCGGCACTAAGAACGAATGGAGCAAGGGAAATAAAGGTCCCTATTGTAATCCCTAAATGCCGCTGTTAGAAGGGAGGAATAATGCATTGGAGCTTGGCATACGGCTTAGGCTAGCAGGCCCTGGGAATAAAACCGACTCATAGGTTTATCTGGGACCTACTTTAGTTCCTTTCACTTTGTGTTGAAAAAGCCTAAAAAGCAAAAACAAATTCCGTTTTCTGACATCACTATTCCTTTTATGTATCACTGTTACTGGATAAAACATTTTTTATTAATGGTAACAAATATTTACTGTCAAAACGGAAGACGAGGGACATTCAGTTACCAATAGGCACAAAACTAGAGTCACTGTATTGTTCAGTGTGCTAGCAGAAACGTTCCTCATAGATGGCAAACCGTTTTAGAGCGCAGCTCTTTGGCACTCGTTCCTGGGTTTCGCGTCGGCGTCGGCGTCGGCCTCGTAACCAGCGCCTCCCCACTTTCATCCCCCCAGTTCGAGCCGGCGATTGGCAACCGAAGCCTCGCAGGAAGCGCGGAGCAGCCGGAGAACACAAGGAAAGGAAGGGGGTTTGGGGGGTGGGGGAGGGGTCGCCGGAGGAAGCGCTAGCAGCGACTGTCTGATGCCGCTGCTGCCGCTAGCGAGTCAAGACAATGTGACCGCGTAGATATAATAATTGGTTCACAGGAAGGGAAAGGCGCAGTATCTGTCACACGAGTTTGTGGACACCTGAACCGCGCCGTAAGGGAAGGGAGGAAGGTGGGAGTTAAAGTGTAAAGAGAGAAAGAGGAGCCGTAGTGGAGGGCTACGGAGTAATTTCGACCACTTGGGGATCTTTAACGTGCGCTGACATCGTACAGCACACGGACGCCTCTTCGTTTCGCCTCCATCGAAACGCAGCCGCCGAGGTCGGGTTCGGACCCGGGTATTCCGGACAATAGTCGGGCGTCTTACCAATGTACCACCCCGGCGGGGCATGACCGCGTAGAAAAACTGATTTATTTTTTAGAGGAAGGGAAAGGCGCGGTGTCTCGCTTGTTTTCTGTGGACACCGCAACCAAGCCGTAAGGGAAGGGAGGAAGGCGAGAGTGAAAGTGGAAAGAGAGAAAGAGGAGTCGTAGTGGAGGGCTACGGAGTAATTTCGACCACCTTGGGATCTTTAGCGTGCGCTGACATCGCACAGCACACGGACGCCTCTTCGTATCCCGTTCCTCTCGCTCTTAACGCGTGCCACGGCTGTGACAACTCGCGAGGCACTTGTATAGATCTCGCCTTTGAAAATCAAGCATTGGTGTACCAAGTCGAACATATATGTCTATTTCTCGGACCACAAAGCTTCCTTCATGAGTGTCAAGAATTGTTAGTGGAGTCTTTATTGAAGGAATACGTGTGAAAAATAAAAAAAAAATTCTGTGATAGCGCATACATGTGTTCCTCGATTTCTTTGCCTCAATCTATCAAAAAGGTGAAACAGCTTATTTGCTGCGCTCAAATTTCGCATTAGGAAGTAACGTAATCGTCGGTAATTTTTTTAGTGTGTCTCTAATATGGTGACGAATTTGGACCTCGATATAGTGGCGCATAGGTATACTGGCATGCTTGCTAGTATTTCTACTGGCCACTCGCATTCGTGCATACTCCAAGGCATTCCCCTTTTGAAACCACGCAGTGTGTGTTTGTGGAAAGGGGCGCAACATTTTATTGCAGGTCACAATTTCTAGTACGTTCGCTTTGTTTGAGTACTGAGATATTTCTCTACAAACGTTTTTCTGCATTGAACAATATACGGGTATCTTTCGCTACGTGCGGATTCGCTGAACGGTTTATATATCTTATCAATTTTAAGCGCTTTCTCGGCTGTGCGAAACGTAATAAAAGAGATCAATGTGTTGCGCCTGCATTGTGTTTTGCTGTGTATTCATATTTCATTCGGTAAATGAATAAATGCACTTACTTTCGCGTACCTCTGCTAGAGGCAGCAGCTTTGATACCTGTGGCGTAACAACCTCCTGCCTTTTTTTAAGTTTTCACCATATCGCGTCATCTTGCACTGAAAGACTGGCAGTTTATTAAGACTGCTGGTTTTCTTTATATATGTGAGATATGGTGTTCAGCTAGTGTGGCCAGGACTACGTTACTTCCAAAGTGAAGAATGCGGTAGTTAATATATACTTACTGCGTCACTAGAGTATACCGTAACGAGGCCGTTTCCAGGAAAAAAATGTTCGCTTTCAGTTTTCCGACGCGTTCTGCAAAGGTCACATATTCACACTGCCAGGAAAAGGGAAGTAGAGACAGCGCAAAAATGCTTTTATTTCCTCTCATTATTCATTACGGTTTGTTATATAGAGTTCCTGACACCGAGGCTCGGCTGCGTACGCTAGAAATGAGTTCATATATAAAATTGGTGCTTGAATTCCCTGCTGAGGATGTGACTAGTATGTCTTCACCTTAGAAACTATGTAAGTCAAATGGTTTTCTCGGCTTAACTTCAAAGCGATGTGCGTAGGCACGGGCAAAAACAAAAGTAAGAAAGATTTCACTTCAAGGCAGTCCGAGCCCCCTGCACAAGGCAAGCAAAGCTCAGAGGCATCAGAGCTAATTTGATGGGAACCGCATAAGGTGACATAATGAAACAGGTTACATTGTTTTCTCTATATGTACAAAAAAAAAATCAAGGATATTTGGACTGATACACTACAATCAGGAAATTAGAATAGTAATTTACTTTGGTGGCAGCAATAAAAATAACAAAATACATACACATATACGCAACCGAAAATTAATAGACAAATGCAGTTATAGAAGAAGTAGAGATTAAAACACCAAAGCATTACAAAGGCTATTTTCCTCCACACACATTCCTCTGCTTACAAATTATCTAGCGTCTGTGAACAAAGAAGCGCAGCACTGACCGTCCATATTCTGTGCAGCAGAAAGGAATGTACCAATAAAAATGATCCCGAAACGAATATTTAGAGATATTTGTTCGGAGACAAGATATATCTAAGAATTTCCTTGCCAATAGCAGAATAATGTTTGTTCAGGATTGCCAAGTAATACTTGTGTAGATCATGAACTGGTGAGATATTGAAACGATTAAATAGTTCCTCCGTGTTTCCTCGAGGGACGACAATTGATAAGTGTCGCACACATTTCTTTCAAGTACATATAGCTTTTCCAAACTCAATTTTATTGTATCGCGCACATCAAGAAACAACTCAAACTAGGCAAGAACAGCGTATTATGATAAAGTTGTATAGTTAAGTGGTGAAAGGACCAAAATCTTGCTACTATGTTAAGAAAGTTTAAAAGACGGCATAAGAATTAACGCACGAACTCCAGCGCACATGTTTAAAAAAACTACGGTCTAAGGTTTTGACTGTGCTTAGTATTTTATGCAGGAATTTTCTACAGTTAACTAAAATCCGACATGATCGTCCATTTCATGTATGAAAAACTACTGCTTTTGTTTTTTGTGTTTATTATAAAGGGTTTGTTTCACTTTTATTTTTCAGGTCATCTAATGTGCTGTTAATTACGGGGACAAAAGAGTCATTACTGGTGACTCTGAAAGAGATTCTAGTGCCGTCCTCATAAAATGTAACCTGTGGCTGACTATTTGCACTGATAATGTCAATAATTTATACGGGAAGGGTAAATGGCCTGAAATACTTTCCCATGGGATAACTGTAGCGATTGAGCAAAAGGAAGAAACGTAAGTTTATAACAAACGAAGGGGTTTTCCGCGTAATTGATATTGCTTTTGCGTGTCTATTAACTTACGATCATTGAGGCGGCCAAAAGCATTTGAAGCGTCTACGAATACATCAACGCATATAGTCTTTGTTTTCATAAGTGTCAAGAATGACTTTTTTGTACTGATAAAGCGGTTTTGGCCGATATTCTCTGAAGAGAATCATGTCAAGAAGAAGATAAGAACTAAGCTGCAAACCTTTATAGCTTTTTACAAATAGTTTTTCTCAGCCTTTAGAAAAGCTCGGCCGAGTAGACACTGGCGGGTAATTAGTCAAATGATGTTATCGCCAATCTCGAAAAATAAGGTGATTCATGATACCTGCATCAGTTTAAGGAAGCATTCTGTTGATAAGACAAGGCTTTATATGTGAGTCAGTACATGCTCTATAACATTTAATAGATAATTTACCACCGTTTTTGTATGCCATAATTATCAGGAAATTTGCTTTTCTTGAGTAAGGCAAAATTGCTAGAATACTTTGTGTTCGTCAGTGGCTGCTAGAAAGAATGTGTTTCTACTTCTAGTATGTCTCCATAAATCTGAACATTGCTTGTTGCTTACAGTTTCCATGAAAAATGTATTAACTCTTTAGGCAAGTTCTACTCCTTGGCGCTGTGTGCCCTCCACACTAAGCTTACCAACACTAGGCATGAATGGTGTGCAGTTAAACAGTTGCACCTTTTCTACGTTTGCTCGCTGCCCTGACGGCAGTCTGATTTAATCTTTTCGTTGAAGTTCAGTTTATTCTCTTTCCTTAAGGTAGGTATGTCACCACCTTTGAAAAGGCATTTTTGTTGTAAAAATGACATTTTTTCTTTTTTAGATTTAGAGAGTCCCCAAACATTCAAGAATGTTTTGCAGCAAGAATCATGTTCGTATCTTATTTAGTTCAAAAGTTATAGCTAACTGCCCAACAGATGATGAACAGTTCCGAAACCGAAACTGATGTGGTTTGCTAACAGAAACTGATAACTCAACGATAATCTACGGCGCATATTGAAACTTTTCTGTTATGTCTTAGTCTCATATGTAAAAGATTTTTAAAGACAATTTGTAAGGCTTTGTTTTTTTTTAATATTTCTTTAAATTTCAGCAAGGGGGGTGCATGACGCTACTAACGTCTCTGTTTTTAATCCGTGTTTTTCACAAAACTTGATTTCTTGCACTTTCTTGTTGTGCAAACAGTTGTAACTTTGAACTGAAGGAACATTTTTCAATGAAACTTTGCACGCTTGTTTCTCTATTACTAACCTGTGCAATGAACCAGGATGAATGAAATCGAATGGTAAGTTTTGATGTAATCATGTTTTATGCCAAGGAATGCAAACAAAAATGACACATTTGTTTGCTTTCTTTGGAATTTTTTGTATAACATGATTCCCAATTATCGGATGGCAAAGATACTAGTTAGTTGCACAGCCTGGTTATTTGGCTAACTCTGTGCCAAAAAGTTTAGAATTTCTGCACTCCATTGGCTAGTCATGAGTGTTTGCGTAACAGCCATGTTTGGACCATTTTTTGTCAATAACTAATTCTAGCATCATTTTTTAAACTCCTTTTTGCTTTTGAATATCATATAAAACGATGCTTTGTAAGGCCAGTGTGAAATAAAAATTTAAAGGTCAAAATTTAAAAACATTGTGAAAAAGGTGGTGACATAATTTAAGACAGTGAACCTGTTGCGTTATGCTTGAATTGTTTTAAATCGCTGAGTGACATTGTGTCAGTAGTCTTTTGAAAACGTTTTCTTTTTGCTTTATCACTTCCAAGCTTGATAACCGCTCATGTTGTCTGTCTTCAATCCGTGCTATACAATAGTGACCCAGGGCAAAATCAAACCTTGCTCTAACGTTCCGATAGAGAATGCATGTGCGATGGCAATGGCATACGAGAATCAGAGGCGCGTGATGTCGTGCGACTTTTTTAATGGTTTCCTGCCATTGTAACGGACTGCAGGTAGCACTAGATAAAAGTAGAGGGCCGTCAGCTGTTCTCGAGACTTTCTTGGGCGGCAAAACTCTACCAGCCAGTGCTCTCGCGGTATCTGTGCTGGCGTCGGTGGCAACTGCCGCGAGCGTAGTGAGCTTCGTGGGCCACTACTACGCCTATGGTTTCCACGTGGACTGGCCCCTGGTCGGAATACCACTAGCGGCGGTCGTGACGGCATGTGCGCTGGTGCCGGTGCTCTACGGTCATCGTGTGGCATCAATTTTTCAGGTCAGCGTTCTTGCTAAGGAAAGCAATAATTCTTTTAAAAGAGATAGTTGTGGGTCAGAAAACATTCATCACAATTTCCACCATCCTGGAAGCAGACACAGCCACAGTATAGTAGAACCCATCGTTTTCAGCCCCCGTCTAATACCATCTGCGTCTTCATTAACTCGCAAGCAAAGTCTCAAAAATCCGCCTATGCGGTAAAAATAAACAACTCTTTGGGTACTAACTCTTCCAAAGACGTAGTAGTTCTATACCTCTAACCAGGGGTTCCTTCCTGGAGATCGATGGGCATACGCTATCGCTTGCTGAAGCCCGGAATGGAGACCAGGAAGCCCCAGTTCATTATCGCAGCCTGTAGCCAAAACATAATAAACTCTGCTCGGGTATCATTGCCTGAGCAGGAAAACATATCCAAATTAGTGCAAAGCGCTCAAAAGAGAGCTGACGTTTATTATTGCCTGAGCAGGCAAAGATATACACCTGAGTGCAAAGTGCTCACAGAGCTATCTTTCTCGCAAAAACTGTAAACTGTTATTATACCTATTTCAACTTTCTGCATACATTAACCCTCACTCATCCCGACATTATACCGGCATATGCGATGGATACCCCTAAATAAAACGCGCCACCTTGGCGTGACAGTATCATCTAGCAGTCTTTCATATCTCCAAACCTATCACCGCTCAAGTCAGGAGCCTGCCTGTCCATCTGTGATCTGCATTACGAGCGCAAACTGGTATATCGTGCCAGGCTTGCAACACTTGTTTCAGTCCACGAATTGAAGGCTTTTCGCACAGGGTGCAAACGTCTTATTGTTGAAATAATTTTCTGATATCATTATCATCAACTCCTTTGTTTCCTTTCAAGCAAAAGGCGCCTGCTACAGCGATATCTGTTATATAT
>JAJIZL010115043.1:0-11147 GCA_023969395.1 Amblyomma maculatum | reverse complement strand
AAAGTCAACGGAAACGAAGTCCGGAAAGTAGATGAAATTAGAATATTGGGTATGATTATCAACCGCAGGAGTAGTAACAAAAGCCTGATTAAGAAATTAAAAGATCAGGCGGAGCTCGTAGTCAGAGTATTTAGGAAAACGTCCAACAGAAGGAGTGGTCTCACGGAGGCTAGTAGACTCAGATTCGTACAAGCTTTTGTCACGAGCAGAATGTGCTACGCGACTCCTTAAAGAAAAAGAGTAAGGAGGGACCGAAAGCGGAAAGAGAGCAAGGTGCCCTAGTAGAGGGCTCTGGAGTGATACCGACCACCTGGGGATCTTTTGCATGCACTGACATCAGAAATTATTTTAGGTAGAATTGTACACTTGACGTCTACATTAGAAGAAAAAAATTTAAGCTATGGAAGATTCTGGCAGTGATATCGGAATAGCAAGAGAGAAATAATTATTAACGTCTGCTCCTAACACCTTATGAATATTTATTGTAGAGGTCAGAATCAAAGATTTGTTTTATCTTTTAAGCAAGTCGCTCCATGTCACGTGAACGCGCCCTTTTTGCATCGCGATTGCTTGTTTTCGTCTTTTTTTCTAGCATTAGTTATTTTTGTATTTGTACTTGGTGAACGGGTAGCTTTTCAAGGTGAATCGGCGACATTTTTCCCGCATAGCCTCATTTCAGGAGTATATATGAAAGAATATAATATTTAGTAATATTGAATACAGCTCGATCGCTGGAAAAGTGACCTTTGGTCTCAGCTAGTGGTGTCGACATGGAACGCGTAAATGATTTCCTGTCAAAGTCGCGAGGCAAGCATTTAAGTGCAACGTTCATAGTGGCGTCATGCCATTTCTCTTCCGATTTATTATCCATCATCTCGTCAATTTAGAGGTTAGATTTAAGTGGGGGCGTTTACCGAAAATTAGGACCGATACTGTGTCTCCGTTTCCCCTATTGTAAACACAACTATAAAAACAATTGATAGTGAAGAGAGTGTCGTCAAGCTGCTATTGCGTCAACTGTGAAGGTGAATATTAACTGACCGGCTAACCTCTACTACGTTTAGCTGTAGAGACCTTTCGTTATTTTTCGTTCTTTAATATTTAGATTAGTTTGGTCTACGGTGTTTAATTTCTTGGGGGAGGGGAATGTATGCGCTCCATAAAGCTTTTCGTAACATTTCGGAAATTCGGGAAATTGCAGAAAGATTTTTTTTTTTGAGCGGTGGGAAGGCATACACACTTTCCGCCCCCAGCGCCTGCGTAACGGGAAGAGTCCTCATTGCCAGTGTTACAATCATATTAATAAAAAAAGACGAGCAGAGAGATTGTTGAAGGTTGGAATGCAGCAGAGATATCGAAATAATCTTAACACGCTCTGCATCGCTTCTTTATACACATAGTGCATTTCGATAAAAGAACACACAAGGAGCCGTAGGTGGTCATGCGTTTATTCTTCCGGAAGCCTAATTTTGCATCGTTAGGTGGCATACTTGGCAATGACAGAAGAAAAGGATATGAGCATCCCCACCTTCCACCAAGAGCTAGAGAACCATTTGTGTGCCTGATAAAAGACAGAAGCACGCAGGTCATTCCACTCATCTTCTTCCCCTCGCAGCTAAATATGAGGCAAAATCACGTTCTCGCGTGAACATCGATAGCGCGCATTTGTAAATACAATAACTAAACTATGTCTGAAATGTGCAAATTGTATATGTTTTTATAAATGCGCACCGGATTCACTTTGGGCTCTTTGAAATTATGCTTAACATTTTGCTGTAGGTAACAACCTATGCCGAATTGTGTAGCGCGGAAATAGCTAAAATGCTGGTTTAGATTAGCCTTCATAATTAAAATCAATCGCTGTTGCGGGCTTACTAAGATCGCGCTTCGTGTGGCCGAAGCGCTCCTGGCATATTACGAGCAGACTGAAACGCATTCGTGATGCAACGTGTAAAATGAAAGGATATACTAGCAATATAGAATCATTGTATTAATGAAGTAGAAGAAAGGTTGTCATAATTATTGTTCTCCCTTTCTCTCCAGGTATGCAAGAACACCGTTTGCGTGTGAAAAAGTTACGATGTCCCATTTGCGAATAAAGACAAATACTTGCTTGAAATTTACTTGTATCGTTTTGCTTCAAACACGACTATAATATATGCACTCTCACGTGCATACGTATTACACTGATGCATATTGCTCTATGTAGTACGATCTCTGGTGATGCCCTGTTGCGCAGTAATGAGGTAGAAAATAATTTTCGCTGGAGGGCTGAACTGCTTATTGTATGTTTTCGTTCATAGTAAATCATTGGTTGCTATAATAAAATTTCTCACTCTTCTTTTACAATGTGCCATACAAATAGTATCTTCTGTGGACGCGCTTATTTTTATTCAGTAGATGAAAAAGGGATTAGAGTTCCTACGCAGAAAACTAGAGAAAAATACATTTTGCGAAAGTTAGTTCCTCCAACTCATAAGGTCGAGTCTAGGTGCACGGACATGATATCAATAAAATTCCTCTCACGTACCTTTCCACAGAGAATAGGCATCGGAACCATATCGATGAGAGAAAATTCGCTCATAGTTTTTAAAACACCTCAAGAATGGCAACAGCCGCAATGCGCTACAGGCAAGATACTGAACAAGCTCTCCTTTTATTCTCTTTGTCGTATAGCTAGGCAGTACAAAAATTGTTTAAATAATTTCGCAGCTTTAGCCGCTTTTTCTCAGCTCGACAGCATGGCCACATGATAAGCTGCTTTCGTTACTTCGCATTCGAAAGGATTAAACTCTACCTATTTCGCTTCTATATCTGCTTCCCGCGCCAGGGCTGGTCTTAACTTCACTCTTTTTAACCGGAGTCGTCTTAAACTGCGTTCAGAATTGTGGAGTTTGCCGGTGCGAAATAAATTGACTTGCCCGGTCTATAAGGAGTCCTCTCTTGGTTTGCCCGGTCCTATTATAATGCGCAGCTCGGAAAGAGGCTCAGAATTTGTGCTGTGCGTTATAGATATACTTAAAGCAGTGCAAAAGAAAGTTCAAAATTTCGAAAGGCTTTGAAATCGATGCTACAATATTCCTGTTATATATAGAGATGGGAGGGCTCCGAAAATAGCTAAACATATAATAAAGATATTTTTGTTTTGCCTTTGTGATGATATGGAGACAAAAAAGGAAAACCATCATGTGTTATGCCTTTAAAAAATTTAAACATTTGTGCTAATCCTTAAAACCGATAGAGCATTGCTTTTTAATAGAAAAAAATAATGAGAAAGCTACAGAACAACATTTTTCATTTACTGTTGTTTAGCTTTGGATGCATAAGTTAGGTTAAATTGAGAACCTTCGTGGTAAATGCCCAATTATACTGGAACGCTTGAGTAGGCCAAAATGGTGCATTTTTACTTTTTTATTCTTCCGCTGACTTTCGAAGCATGAACATATGAAATGTAATGTCGTTTTTCTTATTATTATTTCGAATAAGTACAAAGACGAACAATCCTAGTTGGAGTTGTTGATAGTACCAGCGAGAACGCTTCGCTCGGGTACGGATGCCGAGGCATCAGAGTCGGCACCTGCCGATCTGCCTACTCACCGCCCGTGCAGCTGCTGGCTGATGTCGTCGGCCATGCTACTTTGATGTGATATCACTAGTAATCGCTGAGACATTTCTGAGTTTCATATGCCACTAATAATGGTGCTAACAACAGGTCTCAATCAAGAGAAAGGGAATTGAATGATTCTGCGCAGCTGAATTAAAATATGTGCAACATGTTTGCTGTGTAGAGTACTTGGCCCTGAGTGAGGTTACATAAAAAGGAGAAACTGAAAATAAATTTTGTAGCCCCAAAACATGGTGTTCCAACTCCTTTAAGGAACAACATGATAACAGTTGTATGTATAAAAATGACGGAAAGCAAGTGAAACTCAACATGAACAGATTAGAACCATCTAGGAAGAAGCGAACACAAGAACATCGCCAATATTGCTTGCCATGTGAATTATTTAATAAAAATGGTGATGAACTTTGAACTGCCAAAGTAGTATTATTTGCAGTACAAGTACATGCACTAATTTAAACTGAGAAGTAGAACACTCGCAAAAAAGGGCATTTTGTGGTCATATGGATTAATATACTAGAGAAAAAGTGGCAAAATTATAACTGCCACAATTTCACACAGGATAAAAATGAGCGTTTTCCATCAGACAATATACCGCCAAAATGATAAATGTGTCCAAAATATATTTCTGCGTGGTAAATTTAGAGGAAAATGTGGCAAACTTTGAACTAGTACACGTTAAAATTTAAACAAAAAAAGCACTAGCAACAGTAAATATAGCTAAGAACACAAGACGTACATAAACGTCACCTGCACATTTGGTCACGTGTTTGATGTAAGGAAAAGAGATAAACCTCAAACAGGAAAACTGATCTCGCTGGAATATAAGAAAGCACCCCTGAACACTTATATAGAACGAAAAAGCAAGTACTAACTAGGAAGAAGAAAACACGGGAATATTGCAGACCTAATTCCCATATGATTGACTACAAATTAAGTTACCATATCGATTCAACAGCACATAACATTTCAACCAGAGAAAGTAAAACACAAAAAGCAAAAAGTCAGTATGTAAAAATATATAAGCTGAACAAAGAATGCGTCAGAGAAAAGGAGGCATGAAAGCAAGGCCAGAATATTGCTCACTCGCACTACTCCGAATCGCTGCAGCAATCATTTCCGGCATTTCTCGTCAAACTAGAGACTTTAAAATGTGAATTCCTATTCTTATTGTTCGCATAGCTGAACTTCGAACCCTTCCTCTCATATGCAGCATAGTAGGGTGCAAAAAATACGGCAGCAACAATCTAGAACCACGAAAGATTCCATTTATGTCTTTCTGCAGCATGAAATGTGACGCAACATATCCAAAAGCAAAAAATAGCTAGGAAAAAAAGGACTGGTGTTTGAACACCGCTATATTTCCTGAATATTACAAATAATTAATAATTTTGAAACTGTTGCAATATTTCTGAAAAAAAAAACAGTTTCTTTTAATATTTTACCGCCTTTAAATTTACCGGAAAGTTAACATCACTGCTCATACGGCTCATTTTAGAGTGTTATAATATGTGTTTAAAGAAATCATGAAGTAAGAATGAATCATATAAAAGTTGAATATTCTTCCTATAGCTAAGGGAGTTTTTTGTTCAGTAGTGAGCATAAAAAAACTATTTTGTATTGAAACCAACGTGTTACCCCATTATCCCTTTACAGCTTCGCAATAAAGCCCGAAAAATATTGTTGCGAGTTAAGTCTATATAGAAAGAATGCCTGACAATATGTACAGTGGAAACACAATCGCAAGATGAAACAAACAACAATGACATAATAATCGGTGACAAGAGCTCTATTTCTGTACTAGACGCACAGCAGTTACATGGTACCGTCTCCAGGAGGGCCTCATCAAACGCGTCCGTAGCATGAACGGTGTATTCATTCGAACAGTGGAGCTGAGTCATTTCGAAACTCAAATCAGTCGCTTTACCGAGCACGTGATAGGGACCGACGTATTGAACAGAACATTTTCTGAGGGTGAATTATTAGGGAATGGCATTACGACAGGGCGAGGGACCCCGGATAGTAGTGAGCATCTGATGGCTGCTGTTGTAAGTTGACTTCTGCTGTATTTGGGCTGCAGAGAGGCGAACGTGGGCCATTGTCGCGCCATTTGCCCCATGCGATTGACTTTTGGGCGTAATGTGTGGTTGAACTGTCAGCAAGCTGTACGAATGTATCAAAATATTGTTGCCGACCATGTAAATGTAAGCGAAAGGCAAAATGCACTGGCATCGCTTCTGAAAGAATTGTATGCAACATACTAATAGAGATGATCGATTGAGATAGATGTAGAAGCAACATCTATTGTTTTATGGGACGTTCTGTGGGGCTAGTAGTGTGGGAACGATAGTAGCAGTCAGCTTTTGTTGGGTGGAACAGAAGCGGATGATGTGGCCGACGGCCAAAGATAGGCTCGTCATCGGTTGTTCAGGAGATATGAAAGAGAAAAATGATGAATAATGAGGTTCTCGAAATGAAAGTTTGCGCCATTCCTAGCGCTAACCTTTCGTAATAAAAGCAAGACGGCCTGTCTGGATCCCTGGTCATTGGAAATGGCTATGCACTTAAAGCGGTCACGCCATGGTCGTCCCATATTACATTTGTGTAGACTGGCAGATAATACTGGAAAATATTATTCTTTTATTTCCAGAATCTGAACTCCTTAGGCGCATTCTTAATTCCAAAATAAGTGACTGCAGTTGAGACCGCGGAGCTCCTATCACCGACAGTTATTGCCATTTTGAAATGCCCTCCTTAGACTGTGTAAGGAAACAAATTATTGTTTGTTATATTAATATATTATTATTATTACTATTATTAGAAGGAATGTAAGCTGCAATAATTTATAAATGTATTACTAAATTTTTGTATAAGACAGCAGTCTTCTAGAGTATTGTCATGCAAAAGGGCTCTAATATACATGATATTTTATGGTGATGTGCAAGATTTGTAGAATAATGTAAGATAAATCTTGATAATTACGCTGCATTTGCCAACTTCATTAGTAGCACGTACTCCAATATACACTGTCTATATCTATGATGCAATTTTTTTGGTTTTTCCAGAAATAATAAAATATAGTCAATTGGACCGTATTTACTAATATCATCGCAAGAGCAGGAACGAAAAGTTTTGAACTCCCACAGCACACTTAACTGAACGCACACAACGCAAAATGCAACCATTTCACTAGAAACGCTTAGAACCGCCCGAACCTATACAAACGGCGGGTAAAGCATTTCAATAAACTTTTAGTGTTGCTAGAAAAATGTAAGGTCGTAGATGTAGGACGCCAGTCGTATACGTGTTCAAACCGCATTAAAAAATATGGCACAAAAACGTTACGTGCCATTGATGCGGCGACGAATATCCAGCCTTAGCTTATTGAATACTATCCTTTCGTGCGACTCCCGTGGCTTATCACGATGACATATACTGACTCAGCAATTCCGCAAAGAAACAACAAGCGCAAGGCATGTGCACAATGGATTAGTAGATTATAAAAGTGTTCCCTTTGAAGCAGGGCAGTGAATTTTCCACCATTCTCGGCTTTTTTTTTCTTATATTTTGAAGTGTTGTAATAAATCCTTTACATTCGTCATTTCACTGAACAAACTTTTATTTCTACTCTTGTAACCTATGTCGTCTTTCATGCATAAATATACTGTAGCACCATATGTCGAACGGATGCTGCAGCAAGGTATTGGAGTTATCTTATATTGGCGTATTGGTGCCAATTACCGGGTCCACCACATATGTAAAATCTAGGGCGTGTCCGCTGCCTGCAGGCGCTTCTGAGCACCGTCATCTAAAGATAACAAACCGACGCATGCATTTTGCCAGTACCCTTCATTGCTACTTCCGTTGTTAGAACCACTGAATTCAAATTCTCATTCCACGCACCCGTAATTAACCAGTTAACGTGAACAACCGCATAAGCTAAATAATGAGTAATTACTCCCTTGTTACAAGCTAAATAGGTCTGCTTGTATTGAAGCCGTGCAAGCATGAAGCCGCGGTATAGTCGTTAGCTACATTGGCTTGGTACCTCTTCGTGGTACCACTCCGGGACAAATGTGCAAACATTCTGCTGTATAACCAAAATATCCTATAAACGGCAGTCATCTCAGCCAAGCGGCTGCAACTGGTTTTCAATAACAGCTGCATTCTTAATTATTTTAATTCCCGGCATCGACGCATGCCATGAGTTTCTGGGTAAAACACAGACGCTTCCTTTCCCGCTGAACGGGAGCTTTAAAGCAACTTCACCATAAATTGAATAATAATATTTTGCGTTATATTACCAGATAAATGATAATCTTGTCAGATGGAAATAATTATAGGGCACTTAATGTCTGCATTCCAGAGTATGACGCGACAGCGCAGGCAGCCATCCCTACTATAAAGCTGAACCTTATGAAATTGCATAAGCGTGCTTCCGTGCCGCAGGTATAGCATGCATTACTAGGGATTCTAGAGCACTGAAAGGCTGATTCTTATCTTCCCACATCCAAGGAGTAATCTGAGTAGGCAACTTCTCTCAATTTTGGTACAACAAGGACTTGTTAAGCCGCACAAACAACTGAAGGATCCAGTGTCGTGTGTGTGTGTGAGCTGTCCACTTGCCAGCGCCATTACTATGAGTTCTCGCACACAACGCCAACATCGATGCGGGAGTTCCTGCGTAACGTGCCCTTCAAAGCTAGTTCGTTAGAATTGTGGGAACAATTAAGCTGCGCCTGTATGAGTACGTATGACATGATAGCGTTGACTGACGTCTATGGTTCCCCGTGGCAGCCCTGAGTAAATGGTCGACGTCATGGCTCCATCACAAATACTTGCGCTCGCAGATACTATCTTAGCATATGTTCCAAGCTATCACACTGCGAAAGACCATGTGCCCGAGGTATATATAAAGCCCCGCTTTAATCAAGAAAGACACAGGTGCCAGTTTTGGGACTCTAGATTTCTCTAGTTTAGTCCCTATTTCATTCTCGACAGACATCTCCTGACACCTAGTCCACGTTTAATGACAACTCGGCCACGTTTAATTGCCTCTTGACTTGACAAAACCTCAAGGTAGTCAGAACCCGTCTTTTCGCTGACCATCTACCGCCTGCTAGAGACATGTTCGTCGTAATTTGCTTGCTACGACGATCACTGCAAAGCAGTCGACACCAACGACATCGTTTGGGGGAATTTCAAAAGCACGGTGATGCGAAAACTCCATTTTGCGAAAACGCATTTTGTAACCAAGGGGTGCTGCTCTACTAGTCTTGGTCATTCACCCAAGCGCTGACAACGGCGTCAAAGAAAAGCTGTGCATCTTTCCCGGAGGCTTTGTAGTTAAAAATTTCATTGTGGGCCGGGGTTTACCACCTCTGGTTATGGTTCAGGGATTTTTAAACTTGGAAGAGTAAGATGGAAGCTAAAAACCTTTTTTTTTGTATCTGTACGGTATTTTGTTCTGCTCCTAATGCGTAAAACTATATTTTTACAATACTCCTTCGTTTTGTTCCTTTCCCTATATATTAGGCAAGCTGATATTGCGTATTTTCCCGCTCCGCTTCAGCGCGAAGTAAATAAAGGACGTGCAGGTCGCTAGACGTTAGCTGTCGACCCGCGCCGTTGAAATGTCGATTTGAGTCCTGCAAAGAAGCTTCTCGCAGTGACTACTGGAACAAACGCCCCTGTTTCCCAGCACCGAACCTAAAACGCAGTGCGCTCCAGTCTCTGGGAAGGGAAGTGCCCTGTTCCGGACATAATTAGCCTATCGCAGTGTGGGAGAGCTGTTTGTACTACGTTTGTTAGCGTCGGTCTTCTGTTATTGACGGTCGTAAGAATTCTTTTTTTTTTTATAATCGCCTCTCTCAAGGTTAACGTATCGCATGTGCAGATACTAAGGTGAGATTATTCTGCTGTACACAGTTTGTCGTTCAGAGAACCTTCTACTCCGACAAATTTTTCGCATTATTTTTGCAGAAGGTTTGGCACAAATCTGCGTCCGCTCTTAGTCCCAGGTTCTGGTTGTGTTCTTCTGGCTCTGTGGAACACATGTCATCTGATGCCTAGCCACCCAGACGATTTAGGATACGTGAGTGCGACACCATAACGTTTTATAAAGAGATAGCCCAAAGTGGCTGAAAGCGAATCCGCTCTTTTCGCTCGGACGCTCCCATGGTTTGGAAATGACACAGGGCTGTACTGCGGGAAGAATTCTATTTTATGCTTGCTTCATGTTTACAGCGACTCCAGTAGTTTGATTTTCTGATTGTTACAAGAATGCAAATGAAAACTTCCCCAGCCACACGTAATATTGCCTATGTGCATAATGCGAAAGCAAAAGTGTCTTACTGCTTAAATGTTTTCGACATAGGTTTTGGGGTGCATTAACCTAATTCTGCTAGCGACGTATTTGTCGGTTGTCTTTCGGTGTTGAACTTAAACTTTCATGTTTTACGCTTTTTTTGGAGTTTATTCATCGAAGCCTCAGTCTGAAAGGATGCAACTGAATGAAAAGGGGCATCGCAACCCTCTGCTGGTAGTCGTCCCTCCGTATGTCGTGCGTACATGAGATGGAAGCCAGCTTTATATTGGACAGGCTTGTTGAAGCCGGCTTCGTTGGGTCGGTGTTAGTGCCAGTGGCGAAAACGGTTCTGAAAATTATGAAGGCTGGCTCGAGCACGAATAGCCTGGCGGGAAAATAAAGGCTCACCCTCATTGTTTTTTAATGTCTTTTTTATGTTCCCTTAGTCGGCCTTTCACGCAACGTCCTGTCTGTCCAGTATAGGATTTTCCACTAGACAATTGAATTTCGTAGACGGCCCTGGTGGCGCACTTCTTCAACTGCTGGCAATGTTTCTTCTGACAGCCAAAGTTTTGGCTTTCGCACGTTATGCGACGGCTTAGCTGGGCATTTTTGAGGGGGGAGGGGGGCAGAAAAAGCACCCGTACATTAAACTGGTTCGCCACTTCTTCTAGGCCGTGAGAAACTATGGTGACGTACGGAACCACAGCAGGCCTTTATTTTCTCGCCAGTTTATTCGTGCTCGAACCAGCCTTCATAATCTTCAGAAGCGTTTCCGCCACTGGCATTAAGACCGACCCAGGGATGGGAGTTCCAATTCACCTCATCTGTCTACTCAGGAACCTGTATGAAGGGCAAGAGGCCACAGTCAGAACTGGGCATGGTCTTACTGATTGGTTTCCGATTGAGAAAGGGGTGAGGCAAGGCTGCATACTGTCGCCCTGTCTATTTAACCTATATGCAGAGTGTATCATGAGGAAGGCCGGTCTGGACGAGTCTTCAGATGGAGTGAAGATTGCTAGAAAACGTATCAACAACCTTAGATATGCGGATGATACCACTTTAATGGCAGAAAGTGAAGTGGAACTCAAGAGACTTCTGATGCGCGTACAAGAAGAGAGTGAGAAGTTTGGGCTTAAACTGAACATTAAAAAGACAAAGATCATGGCGTCTTGCCCTATCAAGTCCTGGAGCATCAATGGACAAGAAGTGGAAGCT
>JAJIZL010114874.1:0-10558 GCA_023969395.1 Amblyomma maculatum | reverse complement strand
TAAACTAGGAAACACCGAAAATTGAATACACTTTTCGACGTCACCGGCCACCGTCGTAAACAGTCTGAAACCTGTGCAGCCCGTTATTCCAATACAGATCTGATAGACTGGGATTAGCCATCGCTCAATTCAAAATGGTGAACACGGAGTGATAATAATAATAATAATTGGTTCACTGCAAGGGAAAGGCGCAGTATCTGTCACACTTGCTATGTGGACACCTGAACCGGGCCGTAAGGGAAGGGATGAAGGTGGGGCTGAAAGTGGAAGGAGAAAAAAGGGAGCCGTAGTGGAGGGCTACGGAGTAATTTCGACCACCTGGGGATCTTTAACGTGCGCTGACATCGCACAGCACACGGACGCCACTTCGTTTCACCTCCATCGAAACGCAGCCGCCGTGGTCGGGCTCGAACCCGGGACTCCGGACAGTAGTCGGGCCTCTTACCACTGCACCACCCCGGCGGGGCGGTGAACACGGAGTCGTTTGGCGAATATGTGGTGGATATAAATCGTTCAGTGGTATCATCTTCAGGTGAAATTTTCTCAGCAATACATTCAAATACACGCACAAATGCACGCCAAAATTTCACTGTATCTAGAACGAGCCCTAGCATATACTATTATTCACTAATAACAAATATTTCATGGAGTTACTCTAAGCGTGCCCTTAGCCGTCAAGTGAATGCTTAGAGAATGCAGAGTTTCGTAAAGTATAATCTTCCTTTGCCTTCAGCGGCCCTGTCGCAACAGTTACCTAATAAACCACGACGAAAAAAAGCGAGGCGCCCAGATTTCCATCGATTTGATCGCGCTTCACTTTAACTTAGTTTAAGTTGCTGTATTACCCTTCGCACTTAGCGGAGTTTTCTTTTATTCTTGCCATAGAAATTATGGTGAGAAAATAGAGCTCTAGATATCTCGGGTTGAATGCTCCAGATGCTCAATAATGAAAGCCGCACACAGTACTTGAGTTTCAGCAATTAAAAAAGAAATACGACTTCTGTTGCAATTACAAGCACACACTACCACACAACAATACTACATGTCATATCTCCTATGAAATAGAATTCCCACTGCTTCAATTGGTGAAATATCCAAGTTATAGCATACTGCATGGTAATGGTAATGAATTAATGTGGTCAGGTGACTCCCTTATCCGAAATTAGAGAAATACAAAAGCGAGCTCATCAGCTGGGGCTCCTCGAAGAGGCCAGATCGTCGGCAAGAACCAGTGGGGCTCTCAACTGGAAAAACCCTCCCATATGCCCTCCCCGTATAAATAAACCTCTTATCTCTGTGTTCATTCGCCGGACACAGATGATCGCAGCAGTTCGGCTGCGATTCCGCTTGCTGGTTTACCCGGGAATGTTAAGAGATAGCAAGATCTCGTTCACAAGTATCAACGTTCACTGATAGTACCCAAGCTACTTTAATTCAGTTCGACGCATCTTTTAGATTATTCAACTTTAAAGAATAAATACCGCTAAAATAATGCTGTGTGCAGCCTATATCTGTGTTGGTTTGATGGTCACTTATTTAAGGACTTGGCCTGGAGCCAGCCACAAGGTCTACAGATAGCGCGACCACTTCAGTGCAACGCTTCAAAATAACTTCTGTGTGGAGAGACTCTATATACGTACCAGAAAACATCAGTGATTTCTGGTTTTCAGTTAGATTGCAGCAACAATTTAACCTACCGGTAAAATATTTTGAGGTCTTTTTCCTTGCCTGCGCAATGCTCTTATTAGGACACTGAAAAACTGAGACGGGGAGGCTTTAGCTGAGTCCCTGTCGAACTTCGGCCTTGTGAACTTCGGGCAGGCGAAACTCAGGAACGTGCGCGCTGTGCATTATAATATTAATTGGTTCACAGGAAGGGAAAGGCACAGTATCTGTTACACTTGCTCTGTGGACACCTGAACCGCGCCGTAAGGGAAGGGATGAAGGTGGGAGTGAAAATGGAAAGAGAGAAAGAGGAGCGTACGTAGTGGAGGGCTACGGAGTAATTTCGACCACCTGGGGATCTTTAACGTGCGCTGACATCGCACAGCAAACGGACGCCTCTTCGTTTCGCCTCCATCGAAACGCGAAACGAAGAGGCGTCCGTGTCTGGAACGAGGCTGTTTTCCGATCATTATTTTCATCTTCAGTCACTCATTCCATTTTTTATTCTCTTTTCCTAGGAAGAAACACTCCAGAAAAACGTGCAAGATCAGTTTTTCCTATAAGGGCAACATTAATCTGAGAATGAATGAATTGGAGTTCTACTTTCGAAATAAGGTTCCCGGTTGTTGCTACCTTTTATTGGATGTGAAAACGCTGTCTGCCTATTCTGGCCTTTACCTTAATTAAAATATTTATTCTTCGCACAAGGTAAGCAGCCTCCAAAAGCTGTAGCAAGCCGCACAATTCTGACATCCCACTTGCTTTGCGTTCCTTGAGAAAATGACTTCATCAATATTTTTTCCAAAAGCTAATACTTATGGGGGGTATTAGAGGAAAGTACACTTTATGAAGCGTATAGTTATTGGTTCGACGTTCGGCCTTCCATGGTGGCGGTTTGGTTATCTTTTCCCTGCCAGCCCCGCCAAGAGTACGTAATGCATGCTGACCCACAACTCAAAGGAAGAGAAGCGTAAATTATTTATCCGTATACTATCCTTGTGTTTTACTTGTTTTCCAGTTTCTTGTAAACGTAGTAAGGCGTCGCTGTAAAGTACAAATATTTTCGCGCTTATTTCAAAAATACACTAATTCCTTCTTTTCTTTGTTTCATTCTTGACAGCAGCAAAATAATAGCATCCTTTTGCAGAGCCCAACTTTATTTTCAAATTTACGTATACTTCGCGATAACTTGAACATCATATATATTCAGGCGTGATTGTCACTTGTTGTTGTTGTTGATTGGTTCACAGGAAGGGAAAGGCGCAGTATCTGTCACACTTGTAGCTGTGGACACCTGAACCGCGCCGTAAGAGAAGGGAGGAAAGTGGGCGTGAAAGTGGAAAGAGAGAAAGAGGAGCCGTAGTGGAGGGCTACGGAGTAATTTCGGCCACCTGGGGATGTTTAACATGCGCTGACATTGCACAGCACACGACGTCTCTTCGTTTCGCCTCCATCGAAACGCAGCCGCCGAGGTCGGGTTCGAACCCGGGTACTCCGGCACAGTAGTCGGGCGTCTTACCACTGCACCACCCCGGCCGTGGTTGTCACTCCAAATTGGTTTTAAGAGTTTGTCGGATGAAGGCGAGGACGATGGAGGCCTATAATGTAGTGGAAGACCGAGACGCTAAATCACTAACAACATCACTTCATTTCAGGCGTAATTCACAGGCACGGAAGTGTGCCCCCGCAATGGTGGTGCAGTGGTCAGGGCGCTCGAATGCAGAATCGAATCCTGGCCGCGGCGGCCGTTTTTTGATGGAGGCGAACGGCAAGGTGCCCGTGTGCTCTGCAGTGGTAGTGCACATTTTGACAGAGCCCCAGGTGTTCGAAATTGCCGGAGTCCTCCACTAAGGCTCATAACTCATAACTGAAGTCGCTTTAAGATGCTAAACCCTCAAAACCGAACCAAAACTAAACCAAATCGACTAACGCAGAGCAAAGCGTTCACCATATGGCAGGCAGTAAGTCGAAAGCCACCGCCATTTGATGTAGAAGTTCAGGTAGGCCGCAGACAAACGTATTTATTTACCAGATGAGAACCGGATGATTTAGGTCTGGATTAGGGCCAAGGCGCTGCTGACGCCTGCTGGACGCTATCTAAACTCGCTGTCGACTTAACTGCACTCCATCGTAAAATAAATGTCCAGAAAAACGCTTTTGTTAGATGTAGAAAAACAAACTGAGCTTTGATTGCAACAGATACATGCATAGACAAAATGCGGATGCGTTAAATGTGGCAGTATGCCAACTATAAGGAACTTGTAGAATTCTGGCGACTAGCAGCTTGAATATAGAGACAAAATATTGAGCGTCTTTTTCCCGTATCTTTGGTTACCGGGCATTTTTTGATCATATTTGATGGAGTCGAAACGAAGAGGCGTCCGTGTGCTGTGCGATGTCAGCGCACGTTAAAGATCCCCAGGTGCTCGAAATTAATCCGTATAGCCCTCCACTACAGCGTCTCTCATAGCCTCAGTCGCTTTGGGACGTTAAACTCCACAACCCAAACCAAACCAACCATTTTTATGACACTCAGTTGTTATTGACATATGCCGTTCATAGAAGACGGAGAATACCACGGGCGATTGGGGTGGTGGTGGTGGTGAACTCTTTTATTGCGCCCAAAAACAGGGGACCAGTCAAAGGACCGGTTGCGCTGACTTAGAAGAGGTCGGCGGGGATCCTTTGGGATGCCGCGGCCTCCACCGCGCGCTGGATAAGCCAGCGTTGGTCTGCTGGCTTGGAAGTACACAGGAGAGACTCCCACGTCTCTGAGGTGATTGAGTTGTCTGTGTTGTAATGTGTACAAGTCCGCACCATGTGTATGAGTGTGGCCGGAGTAGAGCAGGGTTTACACATGGCGGCTATCTGATCCGGAAAGATCCTGCTGTATAAGAGGGGGTGTGGGAAGCTGCCAGTTTGTATAGTTTGCGCCATTGGACGGTATCGCGTCTTGTTAGATAGCGGTGTGCGGGAGGATATGTGCACCTTTGGAGTCGGTAGCGCTGGAGTATGTCCGTATAAGCGGTGAGTAGAGAAGCGCGTGAGATATTAGTGTCAGCGGAAGCAGGGTGGCTGATCATACTCTCGGCTAAGCAGCTGAGATCTCGAGCGAGAGTGTGTGCCTGGGCGTTTCCGCTGAGCGACTCGTGGGCTGGAGCCCAAAGAAGTAAGCGAGATGTGGAAGAGGGTGCTGTAGAACGTAGAATGTGTAACGCCTTGCAAGAGATATGGCCAGCATCGTAATTGCGAATAGCCTGTGGAGAGTCACTGATGACGACTTTGGTATTAGGGTCGGCTAGCGCTAGCGCAATGGCAACCTCCTCAGCTGCGGTGACTGTTTCTGCATTGCGAATGCTGCAGGCTGTGTACCAGCTGCGGTGAGGGGCGAGAGCTACCGCCCCCATCGCTGACCTCGATGGATGGTAAGAGGCGTCCGTATACGTGACGTCCGGACGTCCGCTGTAGCGTTTCTCGAATTGACGAGCCCGGTCGGCCCGTCTCTCGGCATGGTGCTCCGGGTGCATCCGTTTGGGAATGGGAGGAATGCGGAGATTTAGGCGATATTCCGGTGTAAGTTCAGCGTAACTTGGGGCCGATCTCGGCGGGGAGATCCCAACTTGCTGCAGTACCGCTCGGCCAGCGTGTGTGAGTGAGAGCCGCTCATACTGGGCGGTGAGGGTTGCCTCGATCAGTTCGCTCACGGTATTGGAGATTCCGCGAGCCATGAGCTTATGGGTAGCTGTGGACATGGGAAGACCTAGGGCCGTCTTGCATGCTTTTCGAAGTGACGCCTCTAGCCATTCGCTTTCGGCGCGAGTGAGACGTAAGTAGTGTCCAGAGTAGGTGATGCGGGAGCAGATGAAAGCTTGAACGAGGCGCAGGAGGTTGGACTCTCGCATGCCATGATGCTTTTTGGATTTTCGCTTAAGGAGGCGTCCGATCTGTACAACCGACTGGTCGATGCGTTGGATCGTGATGTTGTTGCTGCCGTTGGCCTGTAGATGCAAGCCCAAGATCCTGATGTTGTCTGTTCGAGGAATCGGGTTTCCTTGCACCTGGAGGTTGATGTCAGTAAGTATCTTTGAAGGGCGTCGTCCCGGGGAAGGGATGATGATATACTCGGACTTTGTCGCCGAGCAAGTGAGGCCAACTGTACTTAGATAATCTCCAATCCGTTCGATCGCGGTCTGTAAAGTCTCTTCAATCTGGCCGTCACTGCCGCGCGTGATCCAAAGTGTGAGGTCGTCAGCATAAATGCTGTGATGCAGGTGGGGGATGTCGGCCAGTAGCTTCGGCAGGCCTATCAGTGCGACTTTAAAAAGCATCGGCGAAAGTACGGCGCCTTGCGGCGTGCCACGGTTTCCCGGGGAGATGATGGAAGGATCTCCAGTGCCGGCTTTAAGTTGCACTGTGCGGTCGGTGAGAAAGTTTCGGATGTACGCATACATGCGATGTCCGACACCGAGAGCTTGAAGTTGTTGAAGAATCGCTTCATGGAGGACGTTGTCAAATGCCTTGGCAACATCGAGGCCGACGATGACTTTCGTGTCTAGTGTACGTCTCATGACTATCTGATGATGGAGAAGAAGCATAATGTCCGGGGCCGCTAAATGAGGGCGGAAACCGAACATTGTGTCTGGTAGAAGATGGTTGTCTTCAAGGTATCGTGAAAGTCTAGTCTGGATAACGTGTTTCATCAGCTTCCCAACGCAGGACGTGAGAGAGATGGGACGAAGATTGGCCAAGGTTGGTGGTTTGCCCGGCTTTGGGATGAGGACTAGATTGGCGCATTTCCACTCTTGAGGGATGGTACCGCTGGCCCAACATTCCTGACAATAGTCGGTAAGGGCATGAATGGATGCGTCGTCTAGATTCTTAAGCATTTTATTTGAAATGCGGTCAGGGCCGGCTGCCGAAGTCGTCTTGAGGCGATTGAGTTCTGCTCAGACCTCCGCAAAAGTGATTGGAGCGTCTAGACAGAGATTGTCCGCGCCCTGATAGAAGGGGAGGTTGGTTGTTGGTTCAGGGCGGATGTAAGTATTTATTAGCTCTTGTTTGAGCTCGTCAGACGTGCCAGGATACTGGTGGAAGATTCGCTCGAGCTGTTGGCGTGTCTGGAGCTTGCCACCTGCTGGATCGAGTAAATGTCGAAGGAAGTTCCACATCTTACGAGCGTTTGGAGTCTTGTTCATCTGGTCACATATGTTGTGCCAACTCTGTCGAGTGAGTTCTATTGCATAGTTCTCGATATTCGTATGTGCGCGCGCCAGTCTACGCCGGATATCGCGGTCCCATTTCCGAGTGGCAAGTAGAGCTTCGAGCGACTTCTTGCGCTCCCACAGATGGGCGTAGTAGCGGTCGCAGTGTGGGATACTGTCCTCTAACTCGACGGTTTGAGTGGCGTCGGCCACTTGTTTGACAATTTCGGTTGTCCATGCCTTGATATCAGTAATAGCGGGAGGTTTGCCCTGCTGTTTCCTGTGGGGAAAACGACGAAATGAAACTGTGCTCTTTCTCGGGCGCTCCTGGCTGGTTGCTGACGCTCATCGGTGCCAGAGTGGCTTTGTTACATACAAGCTCAAGGTAGGTCAACACGTCAAAATTACCAGGAAAAACTATACAATCGCGCGTTATTCCTATCTATTTTAAGCGCAGCAGGTGCTTTAAAATTGCGAATGACTTGTTGCCGCGATACGTACATCGCATTTCAATTAAAATTGTGGGGATACGGACCATTATACGTCCACCGTCATGAACGAGAGGCCGTATGCAATATGCGGAGAGCGTGGTAGGGTGTTTCAATGTCATTTGTGTCCGAAACAAAACAAAAACTGTTCGTGGCCCGAGAAAAGCAACGCTCAAGGCTCTATTTTGTGTCAATTACAGCGAAGACCTTTTACTGTGGCTTGTCAGGAAAGAAACAGCATCGTTTCTCGGTTGCACCTATAGAAAGTCGCGAGAAGTTCGCCTTTCTTATACATCCACTTTGCTGTTATGAAAAGAGTGGAAAAAATGTGTCTGTTAAAAACTGAAGTAGTCTATATCACCTCAAGTTAAATACGAAGCCTCATCTGAATAGCGCACGAATGGATGAATAGAAGGATGGATAGATGTCCAACACAGCCAAAGTTACACACTACAGGAATGTCGCCGCTCTAGTGCGCCAGGTTTTTAACTTTCCCAGACGGACAACAGACGCAGTACCATTACACGTCCCTTTCATGACTGTGCCTAATCTTGGCATGACGTGTCTAGTGGCCATAGCCACAGCAGTTTTAATATCTAAAGAACGAGGTTAGGCAGGGGTCGTTGTTCCGCCTGCAGAAACTTCCAGTCTTGCTGCTTGGCTGTTGTTTCGTCTAACACTTTTTTATAGGCGTTGAATTTACTCCTATCCCTCCTTTTTTTTTTGCCCGCCTCTAAATGTGTCATTATTTTTGGTCGTCATTCGGGTTAATGTCGGTACGCAGCGAAGCATGTTTCCACAGCCATACGCACGAAATCGTGGACGTGCGCTAGGTGCTTTTTGCGTACGTGGTACGGCCATGTATATCACGAAACAGTTGAAGGGGCCTGCATTCGTACGTGCTTGCGTACGTGTGTTTTTGTGAGGGAAAGTACAGCTGGCTGCGTGGCTGCGGGGCGAAGTCGTATAACGGGAAGTTTTCTTCTAGCTGCCGACGCTTCGGGTCGCTTTTACGAGCGACAGTGTTCTTTATTCGGCCGCGTTTTACGATTTCGGCGCTGTAAAGCGAGGACGCAGTGAACGTCGGGCGTACGCGTGACATTTGTTATGAACACGAAAAATATTTCTTTGGACTCGGATCCCTAGAGGAATCGGCTTGTTTAATGCTAAAGCAGTCCAGCGACATTAATTCGATTTAATGCGATTGCTTTAGAGGATGCAGTTGCAATGAATGCTCCATGCACGGTTTGAACTTAGGTTTAAGACAATGCTTTGACAAAGTACGTCACAGAAAAAAAAATAATCAAGGTTCCCGACGAGAACATTTAGTTGGTCCGGGAACGTTACCTCTGAGTGAGGCATACGGGCTCAAAGGCAAGGGGATTTCCTGGTTTTGAGTTTGAAACGAACCTGTTTGCGTGTTTTAAACAAGCATCCTAGGCCATGCTGACAAGTTAGTACGGGTAGGGTAAGTCCTTGCATTATATCTATTGGGGCTAGCCTACTGAAAAATTATATGAGGCAATAACCTCACATTTTCTCGCACGATCTCACTCAATTCGCATGCGCAATCACATACTAGTCGCATATAATTGCATAAGATCTCATAGTTTTTGTACATTATTATAAATTATGAGAAATATTTTATGATATTGATGTCCACCGTATGAGAGTCTGCGATTTGGTGAGATTTTGTGAGGTTATTTTCCCTTAGAACTTTTGGTTTTACAGTAGGGTAGTTTTTCACATAACGGTGTAGATAGAGATGTGCGCCGTAATCAGTAAGTACGACTTGAAACCGAAACGGAATTGAAAAGATATCCACAAGCGCGCATAACTCGCATTAAGCGTAATCATGCACGTTGTCCGCCACGTTTTGAGGCCTGTACGCACATGCGTGTAAGTGCATCTCCCACGGCATATTTTCCCTTCTTGCGCAACAGAAATGATTCCTACACGCGGCAGATATCACTGTAACCTGTTTTGTTTCTCATTTGCTTCAGTTCTCTGCTGACATTCCATGAAGACATCTCCAGCGCAGAGAGAGGTAGTTCCCCACACTCTCCTTAATTTGTTTCTGTACTTATTAAGTTGCGCCAAATTTAACGAAAGCAGACGCAAAGAAGCTTAGACAGGAGCATTAAAACTGTCTGGCTTTCTGTGAGGTTACCTGTGAGGGTGACGTCTGTATTCAAGAAGCGTTACTTGCAAGAACATATAAAACCGCCATTGGTATTCATTGATCTACAGACACACTATCACAATGCACTTTGAGCTACGTTTACTGGCTTAGCACATTCTGAAGCTTAAGCAAATTTGTATGAGTGACCGAGAGATCTTGAACGGCAGCATTGATGTCGCATTTCGAAAGCTGCTCTTTGTTAGTGCATCTCACATGCCCTCTTTACGGTCTCTTACGCTTTTTTGCAGTCGTCGGTTTTCTCGTCTATTAAGTTCAACTCCGCTGACATGTAGAATCTTCGAGGATTGTACTATGATTTCGCACCTTAATTAGCAGCGGCGTCAACGACCAGGTCATGGCAATCCGCACTTGCATGGTTAGCGCTTCGCGGCCTTGTCCGAAGTAGCATATTTGTTGGCGAAGACGACGCCCAATAAAACGCGTCTCTTGCGACGGCGCTTTACTCCCGAGCATGGTGATCAGCAGTGAGCTTCCAGTCGTCAACTCTACTGGTCGTGGCAAAGTCGAGAGGGTATACCATCAACTAGGTCAGCATATGATAACACAGAAGCACAATAGGATACAACAGCGTCAATTATTATTCAGATGCGATCCAACACCATAAAGCACAAAAAAAAAAAACTATTTGATTCTGGCTCGCGAATATATCCCTTCTTTTAAAACCTGCCTTTACTTTTAATATGGACACAACGGTTCATCTAGTTGCATGTTACTTGCACATGTCACACTGTCGGAAAATTTCTTCGTTCTAATATAAAATAGCACCATGTGCTTGGGACAAGTTTCACCCTTTTCCTTTTGAGTGAATGCAAAAGTTGTTCAGCCGAATGTAGCTAGACCCATCAGGTGCGCACCGTAGCATTAGCCCGAACTTGAGTTTCGCAGTTCGCACCAATCCCCTTTCGCAAGTACCACAGCTTTGTTTATTCTCATCATTCCTGGCGACGAGCCTTGAAAGAAAGCAAATTACAAGATTTGAGAGACGAAAAAAAAAAAAAAAA
>JAJIZL010114850.1:0-13000 GCA_023969395.1 Amblyomma maculatum | reverse complement strand
GCAGCTCTCACTCCTCTGGTGGCGTTGCCATTGTAACACAAAAATCAATCCCCTCTCGAAACATCTCACTCAACACAGACTTAGAGGCAGTGGCAATCAGAAGCTTAGTTTATGGCAAAATAACAACCGTATGTTCCCTGTATATTGCTCCAACTTATAAGCTAAGTAGCGAAAGTTTTGAAAAATTGATTGATCAACTTCCGGAACCTTGGTTGCTGGTCGGAGACTTTAATGCTCACCACCCATTATGGGGATGTACAAGAACGGACTCCCGAGGTGTTCTAATCGAAAAATTCTTATTGTCCTCGGGATCATGCTTACTAAACACGAAACAGCCAACTTACTACAATATAGCTTATAACTCTTACACATCCATAGACCTAGCCATTGGCTCCTCGATGTTCCTGGCAGCTACAGAGTGGACTGTCATTAACAATCTATACGGAAGTGACCATTTTCCGATCTTAATAAAATATACTGGGAACGGAAATGAAAATGTGTCGAATCCCAGAAAATTCAAAGAAAATGCAGCCAACTGGAAGATGTTCAGGGAACAGTCATCATTGGCCAGTTCATCAGTTACTGACTTAGGCGTTGATGAAACTCAACGCTTAATCACGCTGCACATCATAGAGGCAGCAGAAAAATACATTCCACAGACGTCAAGTAAGCCACGAAATAAACGAAGACCCTGGTGGAATGCAGAATGTAAGACTGCTCGTGAAACTCAAAACAGGGCATGGTCGAAACTACGCCGATACCCCACAGCCGAAAACCTAATAGCCTTTAAGCGTGCAAAGGCAAATGGCAGGCGTATTCGACGCATCTCCAAGCGAGAAAGCTGGTCATCATTCCTGTCTTCAGTGAACTCCTATTCTGACGCACACAAAGTTCACAACAGGATAAGAGCACTTAAAGGATATAGCACAGTCCCAACGCCCCTTGTCAGCACCAGTGGTGACTCTCTTGAACATCAAGCAGACACACTAGGGCAACACTTTGAATACATATTCAGCTCAGCACACTATACAGATTCCTTTTTGCGGCACAAGGCAAGAGAGGAGAGGAAGCACATACATGATAAAAGGCCATCCTCAGGAGGATACAATAGCCCATTCACCATGCAGGAGCTGAAGATTGCACTAGACACATGTGGTAACACAGCTCCAGGTCCTGACAGGATCACATATGGAATGCTCAGGCATCTGCATGTGAACACTGTTGAAACCCTACTCTACCTGTATAATAAAGTATGGGCCACAGGACGCTTTCCTAAAGCATGGAAGGAAGCGATCATCATCCCAATATTAAAACCAGGAAAAGAACCCACACTTGCTGCTAGTTATCGGCCTATCGCACTAACCAGCTGTCTTTGCAAGCTTTTTGAGAAAATGGTAAATCGTCGCCTTCTCCATTTCCTTGAATACAATGGTCTTCTTTATCAAAACCAAGCTGGTTTTAGAGCTGGGCGATCAACAGCTGATCAGCTCATTGCCTTTGAGTCTTATGCAAGGGATGCTTTTGCACATAAACAACATTGTTTATCTGTCTTTTTCGATCTTGAAAAAGCATATGATACCACTTGGCGCTATGGTATCTTCCGCGACCTCTTCTCTCTTGGCATCACAGGAAACATGTTGAGCACAATTCGAAGTTACTTGTCTGAACGGACCTTCAAAGTTCGTGTTGGCAATGCGTATTCAAAGCAGTACATTCAAGAAAATGGTGTCCCTCAAGGTGGTGTTCTCAGTTGCACACTTTTTGTAGTCAAAATGAACTCTTTAAAAAGCGTGCTGCCAAAAACTATTTCTTGTTCTGTATATGTTGATGACGTCCAGATAAGCTTCAAATCTTGCAACTTGGCCATCTGTGAACGACAAATTCAGCTAGGTGTAAACAAATTGTCCAGGTGGGCTGATGACAATGGGTTTAAATTTAACTCTGGAAAGAGTGTTTGTGTACTTTTCTCTAAGCAGCGTGGCATCAGGCCTGACCCCAACATTACACTGAATGGCCAGAGCCTTGCCTTTAAAAAAGAACATAAATTTCTTGGCGTAGTTGTTGACGAAAAACTTTCCTTCATTCCCCACATAAAACAGTTGCGACTGAAGTGTCTCAAAGCGATGAATTTGCTAAAAATTCTCTCTCACCGGTCATGGGGCACAGACCGCGACTGCCTTCTGAACCTTCTGAATAGTGTAGTTCTATCACGCATTGACTATTGCTCGATGGTTTATGGGTCAGCATCATCCTCTGCGCTAAAATTGCTCGATCCCGTGCACCACCTCGGCCTTCGCCTCGCTACAGGCGCTTTCCGAACTAGCCCAATTGCTAGCCTCTATGTCGAGGCGAACCGATGGTCACTGCAACGAAGGAGACAATTTACTTCTCTAACTTATGCTATGAAGGTACTATGCCAACTGGACCATCCATGTCGTCGGCTCCTGCTTGACAAAACTGGCACAGCACTTTTCTCAAAAAAACCATCTCTAACGCCACCATATCCAATCAGAGTTGCCACGCACATTGAATACCTGAATGTTTCGGTTACCAGTCTTCATACAACTTCCATAAAAGACCTAATTGCTCCTTGGGAAATGCACGGTGTTAATTGCGACCTGTCGTTTCTTGAAGTGGGCAAACATGCATCCCCTATTGCCATACAGCAGCATTTCATGTCACTTCAGGAGAAGTACACTTGTGATGAATATTACACAGATGCTTCGAAGTCTGCTCAAGTCTCCTGTGCAGCACATGGACCACAGTTTTCACAGTCAAAAACCCTGAACAGAAATACTAGTATATTTACCGCTGAATGCAATGGTATCCTTTTAGCTGTGAGACACATTATAGAAAATAAAATACAGACGTCGATCATCTACACAGACTCCCTCAGTGTTTTAAAGTCCCTATCCTTTTGGAAATGGCAAAATAAGAACCCAGTACTGAACTCTCTTTATAACACCCTTATGTTTGCCCATGAACAAGAAATTAAAATTACACTGTGTTGGGTGCCAGGCCACCGCTGTATACCTGGTAATGAGGCAGCTGATAGGCTAGCTGCTTCAGCTGCCCTTAGAAATGACACAGACATTGATAAGATAACTTATCATGACCTCAAACCACACATAAAAAACATGATTCGACAACAATGGCAAGAGGAATGGGACGCAGCATCAGAAAATAAACTACACACAATAAAGGCAAAAATAGGCAGGTACACCACAGAAAAACAACACAGATTTAAAGAAGTAGCCCTGTGCAGGCTGAGAATTGGCCACACATACATAACCCATACATATCTTTTAACCAACTCTCCTGCACCACACTGCTCGAGATGTGGTGATCGACTCACTGTCATACATGTTTTAATCATATGTACACAACTGGAACCAGAAAGAAGACGTCATTTTCCCTCCTTGTTCACTCATCAAATACCTGCACACCCATCCATTTTTATTGGCGACAACCCAATGTTTCCTTTAAAACAGGTGCTTAAATTTTTATCACAAGTAGGCTTTTTACATGAAATTTTTTATCGACGTGGGTCTCAGCCCGCTCCTCCTTGAGAGGACGGATGAGATCTTTTAATACATCTACTTATACATTGCGCATCCATTATATATCACAAATGAATTTTAGGCCCTATACACCATTGTTTTTAGCGATATTACAGAGCGAATACATTTTTAGGCCCTATACACCAGTTTTTTATCCCTTCATGAAAAATCACAACTATTCCATCATATAAACTTGAGTGCACCATTAACCTTGAGTTTGGCGCTCTTTGGCCTGAGTCGCCCTTGCGCCATTAAAATCCATCATCATCATATTTTGACATGATGCGTCATCTGTCGGTCAGCGAGGCAAGCGCGCTAACGGCCGGAATGGAGCTTGTCTAACTGCGACAACAGGTCCTTTCGCCAGTATTGGTTTTCGGAAGTAGCTCTGAAGACATTCGATTGCCTTAAAACTGCAGAAAATGAGAGCCGAGATGCTTCCAGCCGTACAACGCGAACGCAACCCAACCGCGCCGGCCGCCTCAGATTATTCGGCGCCGCCGTTGGCGGCGCTGAACGCTGCGCACCACTAGCGCCGTCTAGCCACTGCAGGTTGCCTATATGTACTACGTAGAACTTGCAGCACCAAACAACCAAGCAACCAAAGACTCCGCCGGGGTGGCGCAGTGGTTACGACGCTCGACTACTGTTCCCAAGGACGCGGGATCGAATCCCGGCCTCGGCGGCAGCTTTTCGGTGGAGGCGAAAAGCAAGGCGTCCGTGTGCTGTGCGATGTCAGTGCACGTTAAAGAACCCCAGGTGGTCGAAATTTCCGGAGTCCTCCACTACGGCGTCTCTCATAGCCTGAGTTGCTTTGGGACGTTAAACCCCACAAACCAACCAACCAACCAAACAACCAAACCTCAATGCGAGCAGAAAGCGATGCGTTACGTGACGCATCTCATCACAGATGGAAGTGAGGAAACTTTGAAGAATCAAAACTACATAACTACATAACGACCGTCGTAGACGTTAATCCACATGATAACGAGGACCAAATGAGCGGGCGTGCGGGCCGCGGGCTGGCCGTCAACACCGCGATTACATGCGCTTGCGCTCTGGTCGTGCTTGCCACCCTGCCGCGGTACAACTCACGTAAACCTATCATCATGCCATCACGTAGTATATCACCCATTCTAGGCACTATTCTTGCCACTGTACTATTCTTTGTAATTTCACATTTCACGCATGCAGTATGTAGTGCATAACGTACACCTCATACCAACTTCGATTTGGCTACATATGGCTACCATGTTGTTGCTACAACTATGGTGCCTAGAATATACTGGCACTATCAGTATATTCTAGGCACTATAGCTACAACCACATCTGGGGATCTCGGATCCGTCTGGCTTTCCCGACGGATCCCAAGGCCCATATCGGAGAAAAATGCGTTGGGTCCGTCGAAAGAACCCTACCGATCGGGTCCGTCCGCCGTACCTCTGAAAAATATTTCCCGGATATCCGTCCGTCGTATCCGGAAGAAAAACGGACCGGGTCCGTCGGACGTACCTTTAAGACCATTGATCGGGTCCGTCCGACGTACCTTTAGCCACAGCCTTAGTCATTTAGTTATGTTAATGACATTTCGATGTCTACTGAGCTGTTGAACCTCGAATAATAAGCTGTTTCCCATGCGATACTGCTCAATCGAGACTGTAGTAGAAATAAGTAAAAAAAATGAATGTTTTTTTTTTACTTATTTGTGGACGCTCTGTACAGATCTGGCATTCATTACATATGCCATCCTGCTCCTAACAAGTTGTCGAGCGGCTGACTACCTGTTACCTTCCCCTGTGAAAACTTAATTTTGTGGCAGAGGACTTGAAAGTACCGTTAAAGAGGCATTAAGGATCGTTAAAAAAAAAACAAACGAAATAAAACTAGCATTCAAGTCGGGATGAGGCAGGACGTTCTTTCGACGAAAAAGAAAATTAAGCATGCTACAATTCTGACATGTGACAGAGAGGAAGACATGCATGTGTATTGGAAACTGTAGAGCGTTTGTGCAGTGCTGTAAGGGAGTTTTCATTCTCATAGCTGTGTCGCTGTATCAGCGACCGCGTGCTATCTGCCATCCTTTCCTTTATCGTCGAGAAAAGTGGCAACCGCCTCACCAGAAAACAGCTCTTCAAAATCCGTCTGCGTAATATAAGTGCCTGCGGCATTTTCAGGCCCCCGTAATCGCGTTCTCGAGTTTTCAGGCTTGTCGCTTTTTATTTTTTAGGCTTTTTTCTCTTCTCCGACTACAGCTTAATTCATTCCTATTTTTCTCCCATACCCGTTCTGTCCTTCTCGGCCGCTCGATTCCCCGCAGTTTTCTTTTTTTTCTCATCCACCTCCGCTTGGGGCATTCGAGCTGGCCTTTGTGAAGCTGTACCACACTTGGGAATAGGGGCGTTCGCCACAAATGTTTTTTTTTTATTTTTCTACATTTCTACCGTGTTTTTTACGCCCCCCACCCTCCTACCCCCTTCGTTTTTTGCTCGGCCTTTTCCAACTGCGCGCTCTTCTCCTGTCGTCTTCTGTTTCGCGTGTTTCTAGCCTAGAAATAAACGCCCAACGGGCGGCCAGGGCTCGTCCCTGTCTCTGCGTCTTGTGTCGTATGGCTCTCGCATTGTTTGTGCTTCGCTACATCGCTCGAGCTGGCTGAAACTGCTACCATTTCGCTGCGCAGGCCGCCTTTTTCAAGCGCGCGCCCTGCCCAGGCGGCCGCGCGTCTCCCTATCAAACTGTTCCGGCGCTCACTCGTGGCGCTGTCTGTTCGCCGCTACCACCCCGTTTCAAAGGGGACGCTCCTATATTCCATCCATCCATCCATCCATCTGTCCGTCCGTCCGTCCGTCCGTCCGTCCGTCCGTCCGTCCGTCCGTCCATCCATCCATCCATCCATCCATCCATCCATCCATCGTTGTGGCTGCACCGCTGCACCCTTTGTATCGGGTGGGCTCAGTAATGTGCCCTAGCCGGGTGAAATAGAAAAACTGAGAAAGAGAGAGAAACTGAGAGATGATCCATCCATCCATTCGAGTGCTGCCCCCTGGGTTTCTGCACGGTGCCTATAGCAGAATTACGAGGTAATTTAAAAGCAGACATTAATGTGTTATTATAAAGGTCAAGCCAACCTAATGACATACTTGCGGTAACAAGCTGACGATTTTTTTCTAAACTGAACTTCAAGTAATAGGAGAAACAGTGCAAGTAGGAATTGTGCATAATATCAATGAATGAACTGATGGCACACTACAGTTTCGAAATTTCTTGCATTCATAACCAAGTGCTTGCTTATTCATCCTGCATTGCAAGTTAATGGATAGCTCCACTTTTGCAAACATCGTGAAATCGGTAAGCTTGGGCAACTACAAGTGGTTAATACTATTAGCAGCTGTCAGTTGTTTGGCATAACTTAGTTTTCCAATTATACTCTCACGATGCACTGCAGTTTTTTTTTTCCCCAAAGCTGCCAGCAAGCAGGCAGACTTGTGAAGTATGATTGCAACCATGCAAAACAGCTTTCACAATGTTTCAGATTTTAGTAAGCGGATCCACACATAAGTGTGGCCTAAACGGGCAGCAGTTTTGATCTTCAGTGCCCACCATGCACACTTGCTGCTGTTGCCCTGGGCACAGAGTTGAATACACGAACATTACAAACCAATGAAGCTATAAAGGAATCGTTTTGATGCTGGACTTTTTTTTTTTTCCGCCTTCAAGTAACCACTTCGGTGAAGTAATTCTACTTCAATAATTATCAATAGCTATCAATAATTACGTACACTGCCTCCCGGCAGCGAATACAAAATTTCAAACGTACCAATGGTTGTTTTTTTTTTTTTTTTTCTTTTTTAAACAGTAGGTGCGATCTTCGCCGCTCCAAGCCCAAATTCCGAAGACAGCTTCATGCACTTTCTTCCAGACGAAACAGCCACTCGAGGAAAGCTTCGAAATGGCTGTTTCCGCTTCACTGTGCCCTCCTCACATACAATTGCTGCGTGCCAATCTACAAACACAGGCGTTTCTCGCTTCGTTTTAGGGATGAGTGGCGCACTTGGCCCATCGTACACGACACGCACACAGGCACGTAGAAACACGGCTTATTTATTTACAAACAGCGGGGTTCCTCGCATCGTCTTATTAATGAATGGCACGCTTGTGGCCGATCGTACGAAACCTGAAACACAGATTATCTACAAACACAGATGCTTCTCGCGTGGCATGCTTGAGGCCGATCGTACACGACCATAGCCTCATTTGACACGACATGGACACGCGCACGTACACAGCTTGTCACACGCCATGAAGCTTCTTGGTGTTCCGACGGCAAGGCGGGTTGCTTCAGTTGTTACTTGCGACGTTGCACTCAGAGTATCACAAACGTTTACACATTTCATACGGGTGCGATCAAAAATCAGCTGACCGGGGATTGCCAAACCAACCGTGAATTAGGGCGCTTGTATGAAAATGACTGCGGCGCTCGATTGCCCAATTTTCTGAGGTTTGTGATTCACGGCCACGATGATAAAGAGTAGAGAGACACGTAGGTTTACGTGTGTAACGTGTAAAGCTGTATCCGTATTTCTAATAGGCCGCAGCCGTCAGCACCTTTTTGTCGCGCCTGTCTTCTGGATCGTGAATTTTAATTTACTGTCGACGCTGTTTATGGAAGAAAGGTGCATAAAAATTGCCACAAGTCATTATTGAACACATCTTAAAAGCTTGCAGTTGCGCATCCACCGTCCATTATCAGCAGTTTAATCTGAAAATTTTCAGATAACTGCACAATTGCGAATTAGATATATTCGTGTAAGGAAGGACCTGACAGGAGCTCTAGGAGTGTGAAAACAAGCATTTAGTAGGTATCTCGGGTTGATGTACGGCGGCTCCACTGTTAGCTTCCTTGACAAAAAGTACACCCGTGTTAATCATGAGAGAGGCGAGGCGTATATGTTGTCAGCATCCGATTTCTCGCGGGAGCGTGTCTTTTACTACTCCGAGTGCATCAATTAATTTGCTGCCCGAATGCAGTTTATGGCACAAAAAAAAAGTTCTCGAAAATATATGTTCACGGATTTTTTTTTTTTTTTAAAGACAGCACAAGAAAGAAAAGGTCAGCACATGCTCACATGGCGTTCTTTTATTTCTTGTGTTGTCGTCTTTGCACCGCGTGTGCAGCACTGGTTTTCAAGTCATGAATGATCGCCCAACAGGCCGTCATTTTTCGAGCTTGCTCAAGAAGCAAAAGCTGAACTGACAATAGCTGAGTTCCCATTGTAGCGGAAGTTTGTGCCGATCGTAAGCGGTTAGCAGGCTTGTACAAGCTTCGCAATTCAATTTCATTAGACTCTATAGCAACATATACCCAGCCCCGCAGGGGGCACCTGTTAAAGCAGGTGTTTGTGTGTTTTGTGCGACACCACGGACCCCGAGCACCCACGCTTAGCCGTGCGTGGCATCGCCGTGTCTGGGGAAAAGGGGATCCTGGTGGTTGAGCCGATGCCGAGTGTTTGGACCTTTAAGGCCCCTCGGCGGAGGCAACACACCACTTTGGCCCACGCTTCCCACAGACGGCACCTCCGGGCTGACCCACCCGGGGGAAATCGGCAGTCGCCTTTTCCTGTCCTCCACTTCATCTTTCACTTTCCTATCTCTTTTCTCAGCACTGTCCTGTCTCCTCCTCACTTCTTGTTTTTCCTTTTTTCTTGGCGGCGAGGGTTAACCTTGTGTGGAGTAGCTACCCTGAGTTGCCCATATTTGGTTATAGTAGCGGTGTACTGCTGGCGTGGGCAGGACTTCTTGCAAGTTCCTGTCCCGTCCCCTCGTTGGGCTCCATGGTGGGTGGCAGGCACAACTACCGAAAACACAAACCCTTTCATGGATTCTTTCTCCCAAACAAATGATCGCCCTCCAAACAAACGAGGGCGGACCGATGCTACAAGCCATTTCTTTGTGAAAACAAAAGAGACTTTCCCAAAGTTCCATGTCATACATAGCGAGGAGCTTGAAAAACCCGCTCGAAAAATCTCCCCTTTCATAGTGTCAAAGTGTCTCACTAAAGACCTGGGCCCTGGATATAAAGTATCAAAACTTGCAAATGGTGACCTCTTGCTAGAAGTACAAACCAAGTGCCAGTCCTCCAACCTGAAAAACATTGTGTCGCTTGGGGACATCCCTGTCGTCATCACTCCCCACCGATCCTTGAACATTGTAAAAGGAGTAATATCTGAGATAGACTTCATTGCTCTCACTGAAGATGAAATGGCAGAAGGACTAGCAGACCAAAACGTCATAGCAGTTCACAGAATAAAAATCCGAAAGGATAACAAGGAGATCCCTACAAAACATCTGGTTCTGACTTTCAATAGCTGCACCCTCCCAGAGTCAATTGAAGTCGGATACATCAAAATAAACGTCCGACCGTACATCCCAAATCCGAGGAGATGCTTCAACTGCCAGAAATACGGCCATGGTTCGCAAAGTTGCCGTGGCCGCAGAACTTGTGCGAAATGTGCTGCGAACGACCACAACTCTGATAACTGCACCGCAAACCCACGCTGTGCAAACTGTGAGGGGGATCACCCCGCATACTCTCGATCCTGCCAAAAATGGAAAGAAGAAAAGCAGATCATTACACTAAAAACAACAAAGAACATCACATACAAAGAGGCACGTACTCAGTACAACAAAACCAAGAACGCATTTCAGTTCACAGCGAAACCAAATCTCGCCGATGTGGTGCGACAGGGCGGGGCACCACAACGGCCTTCGGCACCTACCCAGACCTCAAACGAGGCTGAGGTAGTGCCATCCCCTGCCCCGGTGGAAGCAGCTCCCGCTCCTCCACCACCCCCAAAACAGGCTACGCGTCCCTCAGGGTCGGCGGGCCACAAGACCTCCGCCCACGAGGCAAGGTCTAAAAAGAAAGAACACGTGCCTCTGGCACGTTCGTCCAGCACCTCAGACGAGGTAATGGACATAGGCCAGGACAGCTCTTTGCCGTCTTCGTCACAGAGACGGCAGAGCTCCTTGGAAAGAACCAAAACAGACAAGGCCCGAATCACGGGCCCTGGAAAAAACCTAACTTAATTTCTAAGCTTTCAACAAAATAAGATGGCATTCCTGGTACAGTGGAACTGTAGAGGACTTCTAAAGAATATTAATGACATAAAAGACATTCTAGATACAGTCTCGCCAGTTGCACTGTGCGTACAGGAAACAAATTTAGGTTGCATGCACTCAAATATACTGAAAAAATATCAAGTCTTCCGCCGAGATCGAGAGCAAGCAAGCAGGCTTTCGGGTGGTGCGGCCATCATATTGCAAAGTGGAGTTCCAGCTCAAGAACTCAAATTAAACACTCCCTTAGAAGCTGTAGCAGCCAGAATAATTGCCTTTAAAACTCTTACTGTGTGTTCTGTCTATCTTGAACCAAATCTTAAAATAACACTCCATGATCTAGAAAACCTTTTTTGCCAACTACCAGAGCCCTACCTAGTAGTAGGAGATTTTAATGCACACTCCCCTTTGTGGGGAAGTGAAAAAAGTGATACACGTGGACAGCTTATCGAGGATTTTATTCTTAGTTCAGACATTTGCTTATTGAACTCCTGTAAGCCCACGTACTGTTCACCAAGGTCAGGAAAAATGAGTTTTTTAGATTTGGCTTTTAGTTCACCTTCCCTTTTTAATGATTTTAAATGGGATGTTCTGAACAACCCGTATAGTAGCGACCACCTGCCAGCAATAATCAGCTTATCATCCTCACCATCAGTCATGCCGACCAAACCGAAACGGTGGAAACTTCACTTAGCAGATTGGGAGCTTTTTAAAGTAGAGGCGAATCTAGGAGCAGTTTTCTCAGATGCCCTTAGTGTCGACAGACTAAATGAGTTGTTCACGACTTGCATTATCACTGCCGCTCATCTCACCATTCCACAGTCCTTAGGTGTGGTGCGACAAAAACACAAGACGTGGTGGTCTCGGGAATGTAAGGAGGCCAAAAAGCGACAAAATAAAGCATGGGGTGTTTTCCGAAGGTACCCTACACACGAAAATCTTACAGCTTTTAAAAAGGCCAAAGCTAAAGCTCGATACGTCCGTCGCAACTCTGAAAAAGAATCCTGGCAGAAGTATGTCACGTCAATAAATAGCTCAATGACGTCTAAAAAAATGTGGGAACAAGTTCGTAAACTCAGTGGAAACTTTTCCCCGTTTACAATTCCCATCCTCACAGCCCCTGGTATTCAGACTAGCATAGAAGAACAGGCCAATATACTAGGCGAACATTTCACACACGTTTCAAGTTCGTCACACTACACAGAAACATTCTTAAAATACAAAAACATAGCTGAGAAACAAAAACTCCCAACAAGTGGTGGCAGAAATGAATCATATAATAGTTTTATTACACTCCAAGAAGTAAAGAACGTCCTTGCTGCTGGAAAACAGACTGCGCCTGGTCCTGACGAAATTCATTACGAAATGCTGGCTCATTTATCCGAATCCTCTGTAGAGGCACTTGTGAAATTCTTTAACAGAATTTGGACTCTGGGTAAACTCCCAGAGGCTTGGAAACAAGCTGTTATTGTTCCGTTTCTGAAACCAGGAAAGCCGCCGACCTCAGCGGGCAGTTACAGACCCATAGCTCTGACCAGCTGTTTAGCAAAATGTTTTGAAAGTGTTTTAAACATCAGACTAACTTTCATCCTAGAATCTCACAAACTTCTTAATGTTCATCAGTGTGGTTTTAAAAAAGGGTGCGCAACGACCGACCACTTAGTGCGTCTTGAAAATACTGTCAGGGAAGCGTTCATACATAAACAAAATTGCCTGGCCGTTTTCTTTGACATGGAAAAGGCATACGACACGACTTGGAGGTTCGGGATCCTACGCGATATAGCAGATTTGGGCATCCGAGGCCGGATGCTAAATGTTCTGAAGGACTTTCTATCAGGTCGTTCATTTCAAGTACGTCTCGGTACCACCTTCTCGAGGAACTTTATTCAAGAGAATGGGGTACCTCAGGGGTGCATTTTAAGTACAACTTTGTTTATTGTAAAAATGAATTCTATTAGCAAGGTAATCCCAAAATCCATTATGTTCTCGCTGTATGTCGACGACCTTCAAATAGCCTGCACATCCTCAAACATATCAATTTGTGAAAGACAAGTACAATTAACACTAAATAAACTAGACTCATGGGCTTTTAAAAATGGGTTCAAATTTTCCCCACAGAAAACCGTGGCAGTAATGTTCTCGCTGAAACGAGGTATACAGATCAATCCCAAGTTACACTTAAATGGGATTGAGTTGCCAGTAAAGAGCGAACATAAATTTTTGGGTGTAACGTTCGACAGAAAACTAACATTCCTGCCTCACATAAACATCCTAAAGAGGAAAGCCATAAAATCTCTAAACATACTGAAGGTTCTCTCTCGGAAACA